>CAUYQU010033948.1:0-27157 GCA_963574635.1 Cheracebus regulus
CTCACTGCAACCTCTGCCTCCTGGGTTCAAGCAATTCTCCTGCCTCAGCCTCCCGAGTAGCTGGGATTCCAGGTGGGTACCGCCACACCAAGCTAATTTTTGTATTTTTTAGTAGAGACAGGGTTTCACCATGTTGGCCAGCATGGTCTCGATCTCCTGACCTTGTGATCTGCCCGCCTTGGCCTCCCAAAGTGCTGAGATTACAGGCATGAGCCACCGCACCAGGCCAAGGATGAATAATATTCTATTGTGTGTACAGGGCACATTTTCTTTAGCCATTCACCCACTGATGGACATTTAGGTTGCTTCCACCTCTCGGCTCTTGTGAATAATTCTGCTGTAAACATGGGTGTACAAATACCTCTTAGAGATCCTGTTTTCAACTCTGTTGCATACATACCAGGAAATGGGATTGCTGGATCATATGGTAGTTTTATTTTTATTTTTTTGAAGACTCTCCCTACTGTTTTCCACACTGACTGCACCATTTTGCATTCCAATGAACACTGCACAGGGTTGTAATTTTTCCATATCCTTGCCAAAATTTGTTATTTTCTGTTTGTTTTTTGTTTTTGTAGTAGCCATCCCAGTGGGTATGAAGTGATATTTCATTGTGGTTTTGACTGAATTCTCTAATGATCAGTGATGTTGGACATCTTTTCATGTGTTTGTTGGCTATTTGTATATTTTCTTTGGAGAAATACCTATTTAAGTCCTTTGCCCATTTTTTAGTTGGGTTATTTGGGTTTGTTTTCATTGTTATTGAGTTGTAGGGATTCTTTATATATTCTGACTATTAACTTTTTATCAGATGCATCGTTTAAAAATATTTTCTTCCATTCTGTAGGTTGTCTTTTCACTCTGTTGTTTCCTTTGCTGCAGAGTTTTACAGTTGATGTCATCCCATTAGTCTATTTTTGCTTTCATTGCCTCTGCTTTTCAGGTTACATCCAAGAAATTCTTGCCAAATTCAATGTCATGAAGCTGTTTCCCCCATGTTTTCTTCTATGACTTTTATATTATACTTTCAGGTCTTAACATTCAGGCTTTTAATTCATTTTGAGTTAATAAGAGAAATTTATCTTCTCACAGTTCTGAATGCTGGAAGTCCAAGATCAAGGTGATGGCAAGCCAGGATCTGTGTCTCATGCCTGTAATCCTAGCACTTTGGGAGGCCAAAGTGGGAGGATCACCTGGGCCAGGGAGTGTGAGACCAGCCTGGGCAACAAAGTGAGACCTGCCTCTACAAAAACAAATGGAAAAATTAACTGGGCATGGTGGCGTACTCCTGTAGTCCCAGCTCATTAGGAGGCTGAGGTGGGAGGATAGATTGAGCCTGGGAGGTTGAGGCCACAGTAAGCCATGATCACACTGCTGCACACCAACTGAGAGAACAAAGTGAGACCGTGTCGCAAGAAAGAAAAAAAAAAAGGTGTTGGCAGGATTAGCTTCTCCTGAGGCCCCTTTCCTTGGCTTGCACTTGGCTATCTCCACCCTGTGTCCTCACATGGTTTTTTTCTCCGTGCATGTGAATCTCTGCTGTCTCTTTCCTTGTGTTTTAATTTCCTCTTCTTATAAAAACATTCTGTGAGGCTACCATTATTTCCGCTTCTTATAAAAACACTAGCAGATTAGGTTAGGGTACATTTAAACTTAACTACCTCTTTAAATAGCTCCATTTTAACTTTAAGGTCTTATCTTTAATGATCCTGTCTCCAAATATAGTCACATTCTGAGCTACTAGGATTTTATTAAATGAATTTTGAAGGCAGGGGGACATAAGTCAGCTCCTAACAGAGAGACTCAATATTATCAAGATGTCAGTTCTTTCCAATTTGGTCTATGTATTCAATGTAATCTCAACCCAAATTACACAAGTTATTTTGTGGATATTAAAAACTGATTCTAAAGTTTATACGAAGAGGCAGAAGACCTGAAGTTGGAAGACTGACTATAAGGCCATAATAATCACAACCGTGTGGCACTGGCACAGAAATAAACAAATAGATCAATGGAATAGAAAAATAGAGCCCAGAAATAGACCCACACAGATATAATCAACTGACCTTTGACAAAGGAGCAAAGGAAATTCAACTGAGAAAAGATAGTCTTTTCCACAAATGCTACTGGAATAACTAGATATTCACATACTAATTAATGAATCTAGACACGGATCTTTCACCTTTCACAAAAACTAACTCAAAATGAATCATAGACCTAAATGTAAATCAAAAAACCATAAACTATAAGATGACACAGGAGAAAATGTAGGTGACTTTGGGTTTGGCAAGCACTTTTTTAGATCAACAGCAAAAGTACCATTCATAACAGAGAACATTGTTAGGTTGGATTTCACTAAAGTCAAACATTCCAGCTCTGTGAGAGACGCTGTTAAAAAAATGAAGCACAACCCACAGATGGGGAAAAATATTTGCAAAACACAAAGCTGATAATGGTCTGGTATCCAAAATAGACACTGAACCCCTAAAATGCAACACTAAGAATATGAACAACTCAATTTAAGAATGGGGAAAAGACTCAGAGACCTCACCAAAGAAGGTGTACAGATGGCAAATAAGCATATGAAAAGATGCTCCACATCGTATGCCGTCAGGAAGTTGCAAATAAAGCAACAAGAGACTACTACACACCTATCAGAATGGCCAAAATCCAAAACACTGACAACACCAAATGCTGGTGAGAATGTGGAGAAACAGGAACGTTCATTCATGGCTAGTGGGAACACAAAATGAAACAGCCAGTTTAGAGCGTAGTTTGGCAGTTTCTTGTACAAGTAAGCAGTTGCCATATGATCCAGCAATTGCACTCCTAGGAATAAACCCAAATGAATTGAAAACTTATGTCCTCACAGAAAACTGCACATGAATGTTTATGGTGGTTTTCTCCGCAATTGCCAAACCTGGGAGCAACCAAGATGTCCTGAGTAGGTAAATGGATAAACAAACTGTGGTACATTCACACAATGGAATACTATCTATGATAAAAAGAAAGGAACTATTAAGCCATGATAAGACTTGGAAGAACCTTAAATGCATAGTACCAGTGAAAGAAGCCAATCTGAAAAGGCTGTGTCCTGTATGATTCCAACTGCGTGACATTCTGGAAAAGGCATGACCATGGAGACAGTACAAAGATCAGTGGTTGCCAGAGGCTTAGCCGGGGAGGGAGCGATGAACAGGCAGAGCAGGGAGGATTCTTAGGGTATGAAATTACTCTGCATGGCACTAGAATAGCGGATACATGTCACTACACATTTGTCATGATTTGTACAGTGTAACACACAAAAAGTGAGCCCTAACAATGTATCAATATGAGCTCACCATTGGTAACAAAAATGCACCACATTCATGCAAAACGGGAATGATAGGGGAAAGTAGGGAGGGAGAAATTACACAGGACTCTGTATTTTCTGTTCAGTGTTTCTGTGAATCTAAAACTGCTCTTAAAATTAGAGTCTCTTGGTTTAAAAAAATGTAAGAAAAGCAGGTGGTATTGGGAGTCAAGAGGCAACTGAGCAGATGACTGAAGCAGAATCACAAGGCAGATGGGAAGACAAATGATGCAGGTACTGAAACGTCACACACAGAGTTGAGCCTGAGGAACAAACATGCTGACAGCCAGGAGCTGGTAACTCATCCGGACAATCAAACTGCTCGTGAAGGGATTTCTCCACCTGTACTTTCCCTGATCGGAGAAGTGCATTTCAGTGGCAACCACTGGACCACAAAATCATTAACTACACAGGTCAAAAAGCTGGCTGGGCTCCGTGGCTCATACCTGTAATCCCAGCACTTTGGGAGGCTGAGGGGAGAGAATCACTTGAGCTCAGGAATTGAAGGCTGCAGTGAGCCATGATCAGGCCACTGCACTCCAGCCTGGGCTACAAAGCAAGATCCTGTCTCTAAAAATGTCTTTTTTAAAAAAGAAAGAAAAAGAAAGAAAGAAAAGAAAGAGAAGGAAAGAAAGAAAAGAAAGAGAGAGAGAGAAAGCAAGCAAGCTGAAGAACCTATCAATACTGTCTCCTAATTAAGTAAACTTTAACTCTGTAGCATTTTTGCCTTGCTATTTGTTTAGCAAAGCTTTCCTTTCGTAGATAATTCTAAAGTAAAGTAAAAACAAGCTTCTTGGGGATTCCCGGGGTTCACAGGAGTGAAGTTTTATCAACTATTCTATACTGAGTTGTCCCTTTCCTTAATGATGACACAGTTTCCTGTTTTTGAGCATTGCAGAGGATAGGAGAAAAATAAATACAAGCTCCACTAATTCAGCTCTGGAACCAGCTATTGGCCATCAGTAGAGCTTTACAGAGGTTGAAAATGTTTTGCTGGGACTTGAAACCCTGCCTCTTGCCTCGTTGTGCAATACTGAGAAGAAATACCATTGACCATTCTCTGCCACAGCTGGATGCACGCAAGAAGGCAAACTGTTCAGCTCAACATGCTGGACCTCGTTGCTCAGCCTCTGTGTTTGCCACCAAAACCTTATATCCATTGGGCTTAAGACCTTTTAATAATATCTGATAATGAGCTCAAGATACAGACTTACCAATTTTTTTTTGTTACAAAGAAAACGCACATGCATCTGGATTTGAACCACAATTAACCTTGGAGATGCTCAATCTACTTAAACTATTCATTTAAAGAAGTAGATATTCTCAGAGTTTGACTTGCCTAGGACTCAACCAGCTAATACTAAGAATAATAATTGCAGGCTTCTTTGTTAGAATGTAGATCTAATGACGGCAGGACCTAATTCCTTTTCGTTCTTGGACACCCAGCACTTAGCATCTTCCACAAGATAGGTGGCCAGTGAATATTTATTGAATGAACATGCAAATGTATGAGCCCATTAGTAGAGTTGGAATACATGCCTCCAGACATCCAGGCTGTTTTGTGCCATTTGCTCTTCTCCTTTGAATCCACCAGCAGCTCCGGAGTACTTGCTTTGATTGTCCAGCTAGGTCTTTGGTGTTGATTGGTATTTTGGGCTCATCCATTTTATGATCTTTTAAAATCACTATGTTAAAAGAGTTTCTGAGTATGATATTTGGCACCTTCTTGATGCTCAGTAAAAGTCTGTTAATAAATCTAAGAATGGATGATTTTCTTACTCCTAATCTTCAAATACTTACTGTTTGCTTGGAGGACAAGTTGGGAAGTTAAGGTAACTGCCATTGATCATTCAACTCCTTATAATTGAAGAACAGAGTCAGAACTTCGTGGTCCTGACAATTTCAGGTTCTTCCAGCCAGGAGGAAACATCCATTGTTTTGATTTATGTTTTGTTCAATATCCCTAGATCTGCCACCACTGGTCCCATAAAAAGTGAAAGTGCCCAGGCACAGTGGCTCACACTCACAATTCCAGCACTTTGGGAGGCTGAGGTGGGAGGACTATTTGAGCCCAGGAATTTGAGACCAGCCTGAACAACATAGTGCGACCCCATCTCTACAAAAAATAAAAATAAAATCCAGCCAGGTACAGTGGCTCACGCTTGTAATCCAGCACTTTGGGAGGCCGAAACAGGTGGATCACCTGAGGTCAGGAGTTTGAGACCAGCCTGACCAACATGGTGAAACCCCATCTCTACTAAAAAAAAACAAATACAAATATTAGCCGAGCGTGGTGGTGGGCACCTGTAATCCCAGCTACTAGGGACGCTGAGGCAGGAGAATTGCTTAAACCCAGGAAGCAGAGGTTGCAGTGAGTTGAGATTGCGCCATTGCACTCCCGCCTGGGTGACAAGAGTGAAACTCTGTCTCTAAATAAATAAATAAATATAAAAATAAAAAGAGAGGGAAAAATGAAAGTATAGCAGAGTGATTAAGTGGGTACCAAATAGCAATTACTGTCCCCCCCACCACACACACACACCTTTTTATCAATGTACAGATGTTCTATGAATGTCAGAAGTAGCACAACTCAGTCTCTATGTGGAATATTACATTTGGATAGTATTCTAGAGTCTTCAGAGCACATTCATAGCTATTTGATCACCATATAACCAGAACAATTTTTTAAAAAGTAATAATATCAGTAGCTAAGTGTTTTCTACTTATTCACAGATTAAGTTCTTCCAACCTATAAGAAATGTTGTAGCATTACCTTCATTTCATATACGAGGAGATAGAGGCTTAGAGAGGTTTTAACCTAGATAACCCAATAAGTGAGTGGCAACTGGATTCAAAGATAGGCCTCAACCGTGCCGTCTCCTGGGCCTCACCCCCAGAATGTGCTTCCACATCATGGTTCTGGGTGATCTTTAAATCAGTCCTCCCTACTGTTGGCTCTTCCCAGATTCACAGCCAAACCCAGTGAAAGCGGGGTGTATACCGGCCCTCTCAGCTTTCTCACCTCTGAACTCATTGCTCTCTGATATTCACCCCACCGCTCTGTTGGAATTGCTCTCATCCAGGTCTGCATTTTTCCTTCAGGCATTTGGGGAGCGACTAACTTGGATCAATTGCCTGGAATGTGTCAGGCCCGTGGAGGCCCTGAGTTTCCGTGGTGCTCACACAAGGCCTCGGTCCTTCCTGGCTTACCTGGCTTACTTCATGGCCCTCGTCTGACTTCCTTTGGCAACACTGAGTCAGTATTCCTCTCACTTCTTGAAACACTCCCATCCCATCCCCTCCCTTTTCTGACAACCCATCGTCCGGGTTTTCCTCCGCTCCCCTCCCTGCTTTTCCTCAGGCTCCTGCTGAGAGACCCTCCCCTGTACTCAGTTTACCCACTCAGCGCCATGTCCCGGGGCTCAGCCATAGGCACTCTTCCTGCATCTCCTCTGCTCTTTCCTTGTCTTCGCTGAGCAACTTCATCCAAGGCTTTATTTCCACCTGTGAACTGAAAACACCTCATCCGCTTCTGCTGACCTTGGAACCATCGTGACCTGCAAGCTGGGTGGCTCTTTCTGGTTGGTCATGGGTGCTTACACCCCAAGTGCCCACCACTGGGGTCAGCTCTTCGTCCTGTGATCTGAGATCAGCTCTTGCTCAGAATAAAAGCTCTGTCCTCCCAGCTCCTTCAGCCAGAAACGTCCTCTCCCTTCACTGCTACCTCCTTTCCCTTCCACGCCCAAGTGTCTAGGGCATTCTTCACCTCCTTCTCCCATCCCCTCCCTTCTAGAACAACCCTAGCCCCTACAAGCCTTACTTCTCATTGCAGGTTCCTTTGATAAATGCTGTCAAAGAATCCTGTTGTCTATTAGAAAACTGATCTCCATTTATAACTACACATTCTTTGTTGTGGTCAATTATTTTTGGGTCCCCCTTTGAATAGTAAGCTCCACAGCAACAGGAGTCTTTCCCTTTTTGCTCACTGTTTTATGTCTGGCACCTGTACAGGGCATGGCACATACTAGGCCCGGATGTAGTTTACTGAAACAGCTCCCAACTGCTCTCCTGCCTTTGCCCTTCACCACTATCTTCTCCCCACAGCAGCAAATATGTGTATCTGGTCATGATGTCATTTTGTTGCAGAAAACATTTCACCAGCTTTTCATTGCCCTTGGATAGAACTCATGCTCGAGACGGCTTCGGATCTGGCCCTGGTCTCTGCTCTCATCACTCTCCAGCAGCACCCCTGGGCGCTGGGAGCCGTCCTCTTCTTTTTCCCATCCTGGCCACCTCCCTTGCTTCCAAGCCTTCCTCTCAGATGTTCCTGCTGCCTGGGATCCTTGCTCTTCTGTCTCCTTTGTTTAACCTGATGATTGTTTCTCATTTCAGCTTGGATGTCACTCTACCAGAATCGGACACCATCCCTGACCCCCTCCAAAACATCAGCACTCTACACACCACAGAATTTCCTCTGTCCCTTGACTTAGCTTACCATATTTCATTGGCACATGTAATTGCCTGATTTCTTTATTGTATGTACATCATCCGAGAGCAGGAACAGCTTCTATCCATGCACTGAGCTTAGGGCACAGTTCCTGGCTTGGCACAAACCCAGTAAATCTTTGTTGAATAAATGAATAAATAAATAGCCCAAGGGTAATGTGACTATTGGCTAATACTGCTAGACTTTAGAAATGGAATGGGAGGTAGAGTATACCCAAGGTTTATTCAGTGAACATACACTGTGTCCTGGAAGTACAGACAGTGTGTGAGCTCAGAAGTGCACCCTGGCTGATGCTCCCGGCGGTGGGGGACTTCTTGGGCTCTCAAAAGCACCGGAGGAATCTGGGTGGCTGCTACCATTCCCATCCCTCTGCCCTAGACCTGTTGGAATTTTTCTCTTGCCGTCCATGATGGAAAATTCAATAATCAGAAAATAATGGGATGGAAAGCCATTTGATTAGTCTGCTTGCAAAAATGACTGCTCTTTGTTAAAGGCAGCAAGACAGAGGCTCATTGCAGCTTCCAGCAGGTCCAGAATTCAACAAGCCTGGGTGCCAGGAAGTTTGCTCTTACAGGTGATCTCAATCTTCCCTGCTGCAATTTGAGTTTTTTTCCTCTGATTTCACCCTCTTGGTGACACACCCAGTTCCTCATTCATGCTGTCCTCTCTCCCTGTAGGGACCCCTCTTCTCTCAGGACTCTGCCTAGATTGTGCCCTCCCTGAGTACCAGCTCCTCAGAGTGAGGACAAGGGACTTCTTGGATCTAAATGATCTTGGGGGAGATAAAAGGAATGAACTCAATTTCAGTTTTTCAACATGGGCAGAACTCAAAAACATAATGCTGAATGAAGAAAGTTAAAGAATGAGGCAGGCAGTCAATTATTTATGTAATCAAATAGACACAAAGCAATAGTACACATTTGGTAGGCACATGCGCATTACACTTACACACGGATGGACATGGGAGGAGAGTGTCATGCTGGGAGGGCCGGACCAGGGCAGGGATAAAAGGCGCAGAGGAGAATGAACATCTGCACGTGAAAGCCAGCCTCATCCGGCCAGATGATGGTCTTGTGCCACCAACTGAGGAAATGGTAACTTAAGCTTACTGAAGTCCAGCCCCCCAGAGGAAAAGCTGTGACTAAAGGCCTGGCCACAGCTCTCAGGTTGGCCCTCTCTTTGCTCCTCCCACCTTCGCCTTCCACACCAGATCGCAATCAGGGTAAGTGAGACCCGGCTTCTAGCCCGTCGGGTGAGGGGCACCCAGGGAGCTGCTAGAAATGTGGAGGCTCTGGGATTTCTGCTGCTTGGTGCATCCCTCACAGAAGGAGAGAAAAAGGAAAGCTGGGAACTCTAAGCAAGGAAAAGGGATCCAAGTCTTCTGGGATTAGAAAAGATATACAGCATGTCCCCTGTAAAAGAACAGACAGGCCTAAAATGGACCTTCAGCTTCAAACATCAGGAATGATTACATAAGCCATGACCTAGAGAGGGAGCGTTCGATCTGGCATGTTTAAGGCAATGTCAGAACAGATTCACAACCCTTGGGAGAAGGACACCTTAGGATAAAACCCAGCCTCCCGAGCGTGGCCTTGCCTGGCCGCCTCCGAGCTCCCTGTGCCCTCCTGTGGGCTGGGGTGCCCACTCCTCTTCCTTACTCCTTCACAGGTGCTCTCTCCTGCCTGCAGGCCTGTTTTTTTCCTTTGAACTTTATGTATTTATAAACATTTTATATGATTAGTATTACACATATTAAAACATAATTATTTTATTGTGATTATTTTATTTTTATTTTTTTGATATGGATTCTCACTCTGTCATCCAGGATAGAGCGCAGTGGCACAGTCTCGGCTCGCTGCAACCTCTTTCTCCTGGGTTCAAGCGATTCTCCCGCCTCAGCCTCCTGGGTAGCTGGAATTACAGACGTGCATCACCATGCCTGGCTAATTTTTATATTTTTAGTAGGGTCGGGGTTTCACCATGTTGGTCAGGCTAGTCTTGAACTCCTGGCCTCAAGTGATCCACCCACCTCAGCCTCCCAGCGTGCTGGGATTACAGCAGGAGTGAGCCACTGCACGCTGGCTAGAATTCTCTTGATTGTGTGCAGTGAGTCCTTCCCCTCATGGGGAGGTGGAGAACGTCTCCTCTCCTCCAGCTTAGGGAGATGGGCCTTAGGCAGACACAGCGGAGGACTGATGAGGACACAATGGACTGGTCTGTGGAATCTTGGGGGTTGGGGGTGAGGGAGAGCTAGTGAGACCAAGGCTGCCGGTGGGAAGTTGTCCACCCTGGTAAGGGATGCACCTGTGTTTGCAGCAGAAAGGATGCGAGCGAGCAGGCCTGGGCTCTCCTCTATGTCCTTGCCCTCGACACTCTGCAGAGAATGTCCCCCGGCCACCCTGTGTGGAGGTGAGCCTCTGAGAATCAGGGCTAAAAGGCAGTTGATGGTGGTGGCATGGACAGTGTGTCACCCTCATCAAGAGAGCTGGGGTGTGAGGTTCCCAGCAATCAGGAGAGAACTCCCCAAGGACCCAAGAAGACATTCTTGAGAGAAAGACAGTTTTCCTATAGGCCACGGCTAGAGCACGCCAAGCTGGATCTCAGGCTGACAAACACAATCTCTCCCTGCCTGGCGCAGCACTGCCCGTCCCTGCTCTAGTACTGGAGGTCACAGTGAGGGAGAGGTGGGGTGGAAATGACAGCAAAGAGAGAAGCTCCTCAGGTGTTAGGGGCTGAATTGGGTCCCTGAAATTCACATGGTGAAGCCCTAACCCCAGCGCCTCAGAATGCGACTTGAGACAAGGCCTTTAAAGACCTGATTAAGATGAAATGAGGACTTTAGGGTGGGCTTAATCCAATCTGACTGTTGTCCTTGTAAGAAGAGATGAGGACACACACACACACACACACGCACGCGCTCGTGTGCACAGAAGAGCACATGAGGAAGACAGCCCACGTTGGGTGACCGCCATCTGCAAACCAAGGAGAGAGGCCTCAGGAAATCAACCCTGCCAAGGCCTGGCTCTCAGCCTTCCACTCAACCTGGGCCACTGTGTTAGGCAGCCCCAGCAGGCAAACCCACCAGGTCTCTGCCATTCTCTTTGCATGCTTCTGGCCTGCAGCAGGCTAAGCTTTCACTTTGAATAAAAGTCACACAAGATATATGAGTAACTGAACTATGGTTATTTATGGAGCTCCCATGACAGGAAAGCTTCTCTGTCTCATAAGCTGCAGCCTGGCTTCCCAGACCCAGGAAGAGCTAGCCCCACAACTGGGTGTGCAGGAGGGTCCAGACAAACACTGGCATTGCCTCATGGCCACCATCAAGGGCTCTGCTCTTTTAGGGTCCTGCTGGCGTCCTTCATGAAGGCAGCTGGCCCATCGCCATCATCCTAAGCGGCTCTCCCACATTTGGAGGAGGAGTTTACCCTTCCTGGGTTAGATTTTGGCTGCACCGAGTATTCTTTGGAGGAAATGGAAGTTCTAAGTCCAAAGGAATGAAGTTACAGGGACTAAAGCATCCTGCAGGGACAGGCTGCAACTCTGTTCCCCGCACCCCAGGTCTGTTGAGTGTATTCTACTCTAAAAGGATCTGGCTGCAGGGGCCTCTCCTTCAGATCTTTCTACCAGATTTCAGTCTGTCCAGGAGAGTCTCCTTTATGATGTGCCTATTAAGGCTTGTCTTGAATTAAATCTGTTGAGCCAGGCTTGTTGCAGAAGTGACCCCACAAACCTCTAGAGGTGCACTGTGTCCTCAGTAATATGAAAGCTGACCAGAGAGGAGGGATCGGTTTGATTTTGTTCTCCAGAGTAGCCAGAGGGAAGCATCAGGGACTCCACCTCCCTAGCAGAATGAGCTGCAAAATAAATTTATTCATTTTGAAATGAGTGCATTCGTTTTGATCTATCTTAGATTAATTAGCCCCATTTCCTAGACACACTGAACAAACTGAGAACAGAAAACTGAGATCAAATCCCACCACTTCCCATCAACCAGTGCTGAAGTGGGAGCACTGCTTGAAGCCAGGAGTTTGAGACCAGCCCGGGTAACAAAGCAAGACCCTATCTCTACAAATAAATGTTTTAAAAAATTATCTGGGCATGGTGACGTGAGTCCGTAGTCCCAGATACTTCGGAGGCTGACGTGGGAGGATTGCTTGATCACCCAGAAGTTGGAGGCTGCAGTGAACTGTGATCACACCATTGTGCTTTGCCTGCGTGGCAAAATGAGACCTCATCTCTAAAAAAAAAAATTAAAATAAAATAAAATTATAAAATAATAGTAAAAAAAGAAGGGAACTCACACAGAGAGCAATTAATATCCAGAGAGTATGAACAGATCCTGGGGCTGCTTTACGAGGCAGTTCAGTTAGACTTGCTCTAACTCTGTAGGCCACTCAGCCTCTGCTCAGTCCTTGAAAGGGAGCTGTGCATTCACCACGCTCAGTAAGCTGAACAAGAGCAGGCCATGAGGCCACCAAGCCCCCCAAGGAGAAAGCATGGGCCTTGGGCCAGCTGGGCATGTGCTGGAGACAGCTGCCCCCTGCATGTCCCTGAGTTGGCTCAAGGCCAGTGCCTCTTCAGTGCTGGAAATTGTGAACTCAAGACTCGTGCGTCACCCAGCCTTTGGGGGTGGACCAGGGATCATGACCCTGGCAAGCTCACAGAGTGTCTGAGATTGAAGCTGCCATGCGTGGTGGCTGCTACATGTACCTGCAATAACTAACAGGGACCAAAGCCAAAAGCATCCTGTGTTTAGGCTGAGGGTGGCTGGAATACACATTTGGAGGTCTGAACTTAGCCTCTTCAAAAACAAAACCAATCAAATAAAGCAACCCCTTGCCATCACCTGAGGACTCTTCACAAACTTTCTGGTAGGTTCCAGGAGTTTCTGATCGCCCAGGCTGAGGCATTACTCAGTGGTTATTAACCTCATGCAGAGCAAAACTAAATGCAGTCTCTGAGGTCCTTTAGGAGACTTAGAACCTTAGTCAAAGTTCCTGAGATCCTGGGGCTGCTTTTCTGAAGTTCCAGTTTATTCAGCAAAGTCGCTCCCAATTTCTCAGATAGTCGATACACCTCTGGAGAGTGGCTCTTAGCCTTAGAAAGTGGGAGACATGCCTGGAGAACTTGTTAAAAGTTCAGATTCTACACACCTAACAGAATGGCGAAAATTCAGAACACTGACAACACCCAGTGCTGGTGAAGATGTGGAGAAACAAGAATACATTCATTGCTGGTGGGAGTGCACAATGGTGCAGCCACTTTGGAAGACAGTTTGGTGGTTTCTTACAAAACTAAACATATTCTTCCCATATGATGCAGCAATCGTGCTCTTTGGTATTTACCTAAATGAGCTAAAAACTTATGACCATACAAAAGGCTTCACACAGATGTTATAGCAGCTTTTTTCATAATTGCCAAACCTTGGAAGCAACAAAGATCTATAGGTGAATGAATAAATAAATTGTGATACATCCGGACAATGGAATGCTATTCAACACCAAAAAGAAACGAGCTACCAAACCATAAAAAGACATGAAGAACACTTAAACAAAGCCAGTTTGAAACATTTACGTATTATGTGATTCTAACTACATGACATTCTGGAAAAGGCCAAACCGTGAGACAGTACAAAGATCAGCGGTCGCTAGGGGCTGGGGAGGGAAGGATGAGCAGGCAGAGCACAGAGGATGTTTAGGGCAGTGCAGCTCCTCTCCGTGATATTTTAGTGGTGGATTCATGTCAGTACACATCTGTCAAGACCCATAGAATGTCCAACAACAAGAGTGAACCCTTATGTAAGCTCTGGACTTTGGGTGATAATGATGTGTCAATGTAGGTTCAGGGGTTGTAACAAATGGGCCACTCAGTGGAGGGGGTATTGATAGTTGGGGAGGTTGTATGTATGTGTGCCATATGGGAACTCTCTGCTCAATTTTGCTGTGGGCCTAAAACTGCTTGTGATGGTTAATTTTATGTGTCAACTTGACTGGGTGATGAGGTGCCCAGACATTTGGTCCAACAGTATCCTGGGTGTGTCTATGAAGGTGTTTCTGAATTAGATTGGCATTTGATTTGGTGGACTGAGTGAAGCAGATTGCCCTCCCTAATGTGGGTGGGCCCATCCAATCAACCAAAGTCCTGAATAGAACAAAAAGGCTGACCCTACTGCAAGTAAGAGGGATTCTTCCTCCTGAATGCCTGGAGCTGGGACATCAGCTTTTTCCTGCCTTTGGGCTTAAACTGAAACACTGGCTCCTCTTAGGGATTGAAGCAACAGCTTTCAGACTGGAGCTTAAATAGACCATCAGCTCTACAGGTTCCCAGGCCTCTGGACTTGGACTAGAACTACACTACTGACTGTCTTGAGTCTGCAGATCTTCTCAGCCTTAATAATCTTATCAGTCAATTATTCTATCTATCATCTAGCTATCTTTCTCTCTATCATCTGTCTGTATAAATTATCTATCATCTTTCTATTATCTATCTATGTCTGAATCTATTATCTATCATCTATGTCTGTATTATCTATCCATCTATCATCTATCTATTTATCATCTATTATCTATCATCTATCTATCTTCTATCTCATTCTCTATATATCTCCTGTTGGCTCTGTTTCTCTGGTGAACCTTGACTAAAAACACTGCTCTAAAAAAATCATGTTTTTTTTTAAAGTTTATATGACGGATCTTCTCACCACCCACAAGAAATTTCAATTCAGCAGTGCTGAAGCTGGGCCTGGAAATGTGCATTTTGATGACTTTCCTCTGTTTTCTGATGCCAGTGACGTGTGGATCACCCTCAGAGAAGAAAAACCTCAGAGCTTCTCTCCGTAGCTGGCAGAGGCAGAAAGAGCTACAGTGTGAGGTTCCCCTCCCATGGGACTCTCATTTTCCCCCACCCCACCCCAGCGGCTGAGATGGGCTGGGTGCCCTGGCCTGGGGAGCCATGCAAGAGATTTTGGCTTCTCATGCTCCTGGCCATGGCCTTCCTCTCCTTTGCGTCAGAGAGATCGTGTGGTAAACTAGGGAGAAGACTTGGGAGTGCTTCACTACCTGGCAAGAGGCTTCTTCCTGGTGGAGGCTGGATGATTGCGATGACCTCCTCCTCCTGGCTGCTCTCGGGACCACAGGCTTTTCCCCTCCACTGTGTTTGTTTATACAACTGACCACACAGTCTTCCTCTCACCATTTCGTCACATCATCTCCTTCCTCAAGAGCACTCCCTGCCCCCTACTGCCTATAAGGTCAAACCTGAATGCTGGCCCCTGTGCGAGGCCCTTGCCTGTCGGCACGTGTCCCTCCTTCCAGTGCTCACGTGCCCCGGACCCCCACCGTTTTCCGACACTCCTTGACCCTCGGGGCCCTCAGCACTCAGCTTCCACTTGCCTCTTTCCAGAGCTTCTCTGCCTGGTTCCCAGGACTCCTCCAGCTTGGTCGGTGCCAGAGCATATTGCAGGATCACTACCGAGGGGTCCTGCTACTTGAATTTGCTCTGGAGTGTGCTCCTACCTGCTCTGCCCTGACTCCGTGAAGGGGCCAGTGCTTATGCGAAACAGGAAAGCAGAAAGACCAAGAGCACTGGACTCAGCGGACCTGGATGCAAAGACACAGGCAGCCAAAGGAGCTGTCAGACGAGGGACAACTTCCTCAGCTTCTCTGAGCTTTTGTTTCTTTACCATATCCATGGGACTAATGATGCCTGTTTCCCAGGACTGTTGGGAAAAGCAAAGTACAGTGGTCCTGGAGGTGAATGTGTGGAAATTATAAGCCACTTCCCAGGGGACGGCAGCTGTCCTGCTCAGCTGCCCGAAGCTGGCTTCAGCACTGCTGCACAGAGCAGACACGAGGGCCAGAGAAGGGGACCACGGTTGTCCTGATGCACAGCCTGGAGGAGGACCCAGAAAACAGCACTCAAATAATGAAGTCAGGAGTGAGGGGAAGAGGTTGGCTGGGAGAGGTGCAGAAGCAGGGCCTGCCGAGCTGAACAGCGACAGAGGCCAGGGACAAGAACGCAGACAAGGGGAGCAAGGAGGGCTGAGGACAGAGAAGGCCACTCTGTGTGGCCTAGGGAAGAGCTTCTGGGACACTCTTAATCCACAACCGGTTCTGTAGCTTAAAACATCACCAGTACAGCCCAAGAACGTGTCCCGAGGTCAGGAGCCCTGGAGGCTCCAGAGGCTGACAGCTCCTCTGTTCTGTCTGGGGGTGGTGTGTTGGTGCAGGATTTGAGGAGACTGAATCATGGAATAATGTGGAACTTTGGCTTTGAAATGCTTTCTGTGCCCTGGACAATGACATCTCAAATGTTATTGAAGTTGTTGAAGCCTCCGTTCCTCCTCTGTATGACAAGAATCTAAGTGACCACTTCACAGGGGGGTGATAAGATTTCAGTGGATATGGCACAGGAAGTGCTGAGGACAGGGCTGGCCACATATGAGGTGATGTTTTTTATTTATTTTATTTACATTTGTTTATTTATTTGAGATGGAGTTTCGCTTTTGTTGCCCAGTCTGGAGTACAATGGCACAATCTTGGCTCACTGCAACCTCCGCCTCCCGGGTTCAAGTGATTCTCCTGCCTCAGCCTCCCAAGTAGCTGGGATTACAGGTGTGCACCACCACGCCCAGCTAATTTTTTGTATTTTTAGTAGAGATGGGGTTTCTCCATGTTGGTCAGGCTGGTCTCAAACTCCCACTTAGCACCCGTTTGGGGAATAACATCACACAGCACATGTGGGCTTTTCTTTCAAAAGCTGTCACTTGGGGAGCAATCTGTGTGTCCTCCTACTATATAGTTTGATGTCTTGTTAGAAGAGAAAGATTTCAAAATTAGCATCGACATATGGGGAGAAATCAAATCTCTTCCATATGCTACTTCGCTTGGGTGGCACCAAAAAAAAGGCAGAGCTGAGCCCCAGAATGTGTTGCTTATAGCCCCCACCCCACAGCCCAAGCAGGTGTGTTCTCAGACATGCCGCCTCCACGGTGGCCTAATTTCAGCTTCTTCGGCTCCTCCCAGCTCTCCATCCCCACTCTCTTTCTTCCCCCAGCGTCTGGCTCAGTTCCCCTTCTGCTCTTCCTTCTCTTGCTGAGGCACCGTTGCTGATGTGGTGGCATTGTAACTTGAAGGCCAGCCACCCAAGACCCCCCTTCTCACTCCTGTGACTCTCTCTCCCTCCTACTAATTCTCATGGGAGGAAGGACTGGGAATTGACCAATGTGTCTCTGATCTGGCCACACCCTATTCTCCAGGGAGCCTTGCCATCCCTTGCCTCCTCTAAACATAAAAACAAATGACACTGACCTCAACATCAAGGCTTGTATAGAACTCTTAGAGAGCAAAGATTTCCAGATCAAAGTAGGCACAGCTCTTTTATGGACCACTCTTGGCAGTGAAGGATTCTGTTTCCTGACTCATTCATTGGAATCTTTGCAACTCGTCCATCTGCATATCCTACAGACAGGTCTCTGGGCATATCATGGTGCCCTGTGGGCCAGAAAAAAACCTTAGACCTTGACCTTTTTTTATTTTAACTGAATAATCTCCTGGGTCTCATCCAAGTGAATATTTTTCTTGTTCACAAAAGTTCCTGTGGTGAGCAGTGAATTCTCATACAAAAAATAGCAAGCAAGAATTTCTTGCCTTCTAGGAAATCACTGTTTTATCCAGGTTGATCTACCTTGGAAAATTACCAACGAGTCCTAAACAGAAAACCGTGAAAATGCCTCCCTTTTGGGCTTTTGTGCTGCCAGAGCAGATACACTTCACCGTCCAGGGTCTAAGCACTGAGTACTGGCCTTGGGCCCCCGTGACTTTTTTTTCACACTGATGAGTTCTAAATCATGGGTAGCAAACTTGAAACAGGACAGAGCTTCTTTTTTAGGGCCCTTTGTCTTTGGCTCAGATTAATTCGTTGAATCAAATAGCTGACACCTTGGAGATTGTGGAAGTCTGAGGTCAAGGGAATGTCAGTGGAGAGGGAAGATGGACAAAAATATGAGGGGGCGGAGTCACGGGCGGGTGTAAAAGGCATGCTTCCCTCCAGGCTCTCAGGGATCTCACTGGCATGTTGAAGAATATCAAAATATTTCACTCCACAATATATTTCTCTGACACATTTTGAGACGGCTGTTCACAGAGCCCACAGGCAGGAGCAGCCCTGCAAGGCTGCCTTTCGTGGGGGAGATTTGCATCTGCAGGGAATCTGATTGATGAAGCGGTCTCGGAGGCCCTCCCTTGTCTGGATCTAGGAAAGATTAACTGGGATTTTGTTTTAAAGAACTGACACCTTTAAAGATCTGAAAGAAACATTCACCACGTTTGCTCTCGGAGGGCTGCTACCTGTGGGTTTCACGTATGTAACACGGCGACCTTTGCTCGCCAGGCCTCTTCTTCTCCCCCTTCCATATCCTGTCATGCCACCGTAGCCTGAGGCATCACCATTACTTGTTTTTGGTCATATTCCAAGTCCCATTCTTTCTGTAACCTCAAGATGTACCCCACTGGGCCGCTGGAGAATCACTTTGTGATTTTCTCCTGTAGGCAGGCTAGTAAATTTGCATGCCTTCTCTCTAACTGATCTGCCTCTTGTCAGTTGATTTTTCAGCGTAGCTTCAGAGAGTGAAGGGGAAGTTTTCCCTTGATCCCTGAAAAGTTAAGGTGGCACCGAGACGCTGGCCAGTGGGGCAGCTCTCCTAGCCTCCTGCTTCTTCCCAGCCATCCCGTCCTGCATGGCCCCACTCCTAGCACCTGTTCCCAGACTAGTGGGACTGGAAGAGAGTGTGGGAGCAGCCTCAAGCCTGTTCATCTCTCCTGTCCCGCATGTGAGCGAGGGCTCCAGGACAGCCAAGCAGGATAGGCTTTGATTTCTCTCTCACGGAACAGTCCAGAGCGAGGGGGTTCCCAGCAGGCTGGCTGGATGCATGAGGCCATCCTGAGACCCCGGCTGCTCCCTTCTTGATGCTCTGTCATCCCCTGGGTGGGTCACATCTGCACCTGTAGCCCATGGGAAACTCAGGGGGAGTAGAAGGTGCCCCCTCCTTTGTAAGAGATATGACCCAGAAGCTGCCCTAGTCTACTTCTGCTCAGATCCCACTGGCTGGAAGTCAGATGACGCCACACACAGCCCGAAGGGAGACTAGGAGTGCTGGTCGTCAGCTGGGAAGCTGTATGGCCTGCTGACCCCCTACTGAAGGAGAGAATGAGAGAATGGAGACAAGTGCAGCCAGCCACCCCTCCCTCCCGGCTCAACTCGGACCCTGCTTTCCATAGGAGTTCTGGGCTCGGGCCCCTTCCCAGTCTCCTGCATGCCCATGTCTGTGCCTGAGGGCCTCACATCCCCGGGGATCCTGATTTGAGGGCTGGCTGCTCCCTTGGCTTCTATTCTAGATGACTTCGTAGAGCTATGACACTCCTTCTAGCTGCCTGCTGCAGGCCCGAGCTTTGGGATCATCCGCTGAGCTCCTGGCACCCACCTGGCCTATGTGTTTGCAGGGGTGTCCTGTGCTAGCAGGCCAGATTTGGGGAGGCTGCCCGCCTCTCTCTGCCCATCTCTCTCTGACCATCTTGTAGCAAACCCTGCCCCCAGGAGTCAGGCTGAGTTCTCCCTTGGGGTCTACTCAGGTGGGCACAGATGAGAGGCCCCTCAAGGGGCACAGCAGAGAGTAATGGAAGGAAAAGGGGGCCTGCGATGGGCAGAGTCCCAAAGCCCTCTGTCCCCTTCACTTCTTTGTCTGCACAGGAAACCAGAAAGTGAGCAAGGACAACTGGGGATATGAAGGCTGACTGGGATTGTGAAGACCATGCTTGCCCACCCCCGACGCTGCGTGGAGGGGCCAGGCTTTTTGAATGACGGCTGAGAATGCAGGGGCTGAAAGAGACCTCAGCCTCCTCTGCTGTGCAGCAGTGCTCCAGAGCTCTACCCAGCCTCTGTTCAGGAGCCGCCTGCAGGTGCACGGGAAGGAAGGGGGCATCCCGGACAAGGCTGGTCAAGGTTGTCCACCCCACCTCCCCTTTGCTGCCAGAGCATTTCCTTCTTATCTGTTATGTGTTTGGGGGTTGTAATATTTTACTTACTAAAAAGGATCCCACTGGTGGGAGGGAAAAAGAACTTGAAAGCCAATGATCCAGGATAAAGCCTTCCTTTTACACCTTTTTCTCCCTTCCTTCCTTCCTTCCTCCCTTCCTTTTCTTTCTCTCTCTTTCTCCCCTTCCTTTCTCCCTCTCTCCCTTCGTTCCCTCCTTCCCTCCCTCCCTCCTTCCTTCCTTCCCTCCCTCCCTCCCTTCCTTCCCTCCTTCCCGCCTTCCTTTCCTTTTCTTTCTTTCCTTCCTTTCCCTCCCTCCCCTCCTTCCTTTTCTCTTTCTCTCTTTTTCTCCCTCCCCTCCCTCCCCTCCTTCCTTTTCTCTTTCTCTCTCTCCCATTTTCTCCCTCCCCTCCCTCCCTCCCTCCCTTCCTTTTCTCTTTCTCTCTCTCTCATTTTCTCCCTCCCTCCCTTCCTTCCTCTCTCTCTTTCTCTCTTTTTCATATAACCCACAAACATCCTTCCACATACTTGAGATATTTTTTGCACATGAGGTTCTGCTGTGCTGCCCAGGCTAGTCTTGACTTCCTGTCCTCAGGTGACCCTGCTGCGACAGCTCCCCGTGTAGCTGGGATTGCAGGTGCCTGCCACTGCTGCAGCGTCTGTGCTTTGAACAAGCTCCCTTGGTGATGCAGATGCTGCCTATGGGAACTGTGATGGTTAATTTTATAAGTCAACTTGTCTGGGCCATGGTACCCAGATAGTTTGTCAACTATTATTATTATAATGCAGCATTAAAAAATTTTTTATTTTTGATTTAATTTTTTTTTTTTGAGACAGGTCTTTGCTATGCTGCCTAGGCTGGAGTGCAGTGGTGCAATCATGGCTCACTGCAGCCTGGACCTCTCAGGCTCCAGGGATCCTCCCACATCAGCTCCCAAGTAGGTGGGACCACAAGCACGTGTACCACCACACTAATTTTTGTGTTTTTGGTAAAGACGAGGTTTCACTATGTTGCCCAGGCTGGCCTCTATCTCCTGAGCTCAAGCTATCTTTCCACCCAGGCTCCCAATGTGCTGGAATTACAGACGTGAGCCGCCATGCCTGGACAGGACAAATATACATTTTTCTGTGAAGGTGTTTTAGATGAGATTAACATTTAAATCAGTAGACTTTAAGCACAGCAGATTATCCTCCATAACATAGATGGGCCTCATGCAAACACGTGAACATCTTATGAGAAAAAGACTGAAATTTCCCAAGGAAGATGGAATTCCTCCAGCAAACAGGCTTTGGTTTTGAACTGAAGCTCTTCCCTGGGTCTCCAACCTGTCTGCCTGCCCTACAGCTTTTAGATTTCCCTGCCTCCACAGTCATGTAAATCCATTCTTTAATAAAGTTTCTCTCCCTCTCTCTATGCACACACACACATGCACACACATATACACATACACACACACAGTTTCTCTTCCTCTCTATGCACACACATACACACACATATATGCATACACAGAAACACAGACACACACACATACACACAGAAGCACACAGACACACACATACACAGAAACACACAGACATACACACATACACAGAAACAGACACACACACATATACACACATACAAAGTTTCTCTTCCTCTCTATGCGCACACACGTACACATACACAGAAACACACACACACATACACATACACAGAAACACACATACACACATGTACACATATACACATGCATACACGTATACACACACATATACACATACACAGAAACACACATACACACACACAAACACACACATACAGACACACACACACACATCCTGTGCATTCTGTTTATTTGGGTTCAAACTCCAGCTCTTCCACTTACAGTGAAATTTTAGACAGGCTATCCCAAATCTTTGCTTCTGTCTCTATAAAGTGGAGATTTTACGTTTAGTCCAGTGCCTGGTGCTGAGGAAACTATTAATAAATTAGAACACTAACCTTCATCAGACCATGATGATCATCACAGTAGCACTGGGAAAAACCGTAAGTCGTTTTGCCCTTCCTGTTCTTCAAGAAATCTTGTTGTCTCTATCCCTCATTCTAAGCAATGAAACCTCACCTTTTCTTGAAAATTTCAAGGAAATGAGATCGTAGAGGTCTTTGCCAGAAATCCAGCCTCCCAAAGCTAACTGCCCCCAGCTGTGTTTTCAGCCCGGCACCCCCTGCTGAGCACAGCTGCCCCGCCCAGCACGTGGGGCCCCAGTCCTGCCTCTCCCCTCACTGCCGGGCAGCAGGGAGGAAGCGGCAGAGTGTTTCCCAGTCATGACACGCTTTTTGGCAGCTCTTTCCCGGACACAGCCAGCTTTTCCTTCTTGTTTTATTAGGCATCTATCTGTGCATTATCTGTGCAGTTCTCTGGAAAAGAACAGAAAACTACCTTCCTATGTGAACAGCCAAGAGCACTGACGTCCCCTCTGCTCTTGTCTTCAGGACTAACTCAGAATTCCTGGCTCCTCCTGCCCCTGGCCAGGCAGGTAGCCTGAGTTAGTGCATAGAAGCCTCAGCTGGTATCGGGATGTTCTGCAGGACCAGGGGTGGTTCCAGGGTTTTTACCTAGAAGGCTCTTGAAGGCAGGAGTTTTGTTGGAAGAGAAATTGTCCTATAATTCTCTTTGCAAAGCAAACACACTGGTTTTATTTTAGATGACATATCTGAGAGCATGAGGGTGACAAACTGGCCAGTGGGACAAATCTGGCCTGCCACCTGTTTTTGTAAATGAAGTCTTGTTAGAACCCCTCCATGCCCATGCTATTTCCTATGCTGTCTTTCGCATTGTAGCGGCAGAGTGGAGTGGTTGAAACAGAGGCTGTATGTGTGATCTGCAAAGGTCTAAAATACTTCAGTCTGGCCCTTTACGGGAAAAGTTTGCAAATCCTATAACACGACAATGAAACAGCACATTTTAAAAAACTGCTTCATTTATAACAATGTGCATAAAAATGAGAAAGCATCCTTTGCCCATTTCAAATCATATTCTTGAGGATCTCTTAGTGGGTGGGATAGTGAGGACCCTGGCTGGGGAGGGAGTGTAAATTCTCCTAAGTGACCTGTTTGTGCTGTGACCACAGAGACACTCCTTCCTCGGCCCAGGTCCTCTGAATCTCACAGAATGCCAACCTGGGGTCCTGAGTTTCCACTTCGTTTACAGGTTCTGGCCTCTGCCCAGCAGCACAGACTGTACTCTCACCCTGGGTTGTTTTTCAAGTTTTTTTCATATCATGGCAGCTACGGAAAATGGCATTCATTATTTGTAAAAGGATGCGGCTGCTCACGGCTGAGGAGACAGCCACAGGAGCTATCCCAGACCCCATCCAGGCCCCAGGACCGAAGCGCTGGCCTCTGCACGCAGGAATCCCATCAGCAGCCGGTAGACACTGCAGTGGAGGGCTGGGACGCTCCCGCTGGGGCGCTTCCCCTTGCTCCTGATGACAGCACTCTGCATCTGCCACTCAGGGTGTCAAGCAGAGTTGGCTGCACTTTCCCGTTCCTGCTTCAGGTTGGGGCCTCCTGTCCCCCAGGGCCCCAACGTTAACAAAGACCTGAAGGAGCACGCTAGATCCTGGATGAGTTGTTTTCTCCTATGTTTCATTTAAGCCTAATTAAAGTTCTGGCATTAGGCCAGAGAGATATGATACTATTAGCTATGTTTTGTAATGGAGGAAATGGAACCTCAGACCACTGCGACAAGTTGCTCGGGTGAATGGGCTCCTAGCCAGACAATCAAGTGCTGGTGGTGTGCTGGGAATGCCAACAACAGGCTCTCCTCGCACAGCAGGGGGTGGAGAAGCCTCATCCACAGCATCTGCCCCAGCCCTTGAATAAATACCCTATCCGGGGGGCTCACCACGCCTGGACTCAGATCCCTGACCCTCTCTGGGCCTCTATTCCGACTTGTGGGTTGAGAGGGCGTAGTGCCTGGAGCCCTGGAGCAGACCTGCACAGGAAGTGCTGCAGAAACCTTTGAAGAGTCACAATATTAGAAGTCGTGGGTCAGTGCAACAGAGCAGGAGCACCAAGCATGAAAAGATCTGGGACATCCCACCTCAGTCACCCGTGTGCAACTACAAGCAGAGACGACACTAAACCATATGTTTAAGAAGGCCAGTTTTGGGGCTGGGTTGCTGCCGCAGCTGCCATCGTGCCAGCCTCTCGGGCCCAAGTTGTCACTAGGAGTCCTGACTCTGGAGAGACCTCCAAATGTGGTCTCTGTGAGGCCGGGTGACGCTCCAGAATGGGAGACAAGCCAATTTGGGAGCAGATTGGATCCAGCTTCATTCAACATTATCACCAGTTACTTGATAAGGATAGAACCCAACTAGGCGCAATTTACATTGACGCATCGTGCCTTACATGGGAAGGACAACAGTTCCAGGAGAAAGCTGCCATTGTGGAGAAGTTGTCTAGCCTTCCAGTCCAGAAAATCCAGCACAGCATCACGGCGCAGGACCGTCAGCCCACGCCAGATAGCTGCATCATCAGCATGGTTGTGGGCCAGCTTAAGGCGGATGAAGACCCCATCATGGGGTTCCACCAGATGTTGCTATTAAAGAACATCAACAATGCTTGGGTTTGCACCAGTGACATGTTCAGGCTCGCCCTGCACGACTTCGGCTGACCTTCTCTCAGCCAGGCACTCACGCTGTTTCCTCCTCCCTCCTCTTCCCAATACTATTCCCACTCCTCCAGATGCTCCAAATGTCATGCACAGATGAGCAGGGCCGCGGCGGGAGTGGGCGCAGTGCGCTGCCACCACCAAGGTGTTGTGCATGATGTTTGGACGCTAGACTAGTTGCATCTGACTGGAGAAGTTTGTGTTGTACCAGCGCATGCCTTGGAAAGACTTAAATAATGCAAAAGCTTGTCCTTTTTTTTTTTTTTTTTAAATCTGCTGACAAGTTGCTCTAGTAACCCAAAGACGGGAAGGAGAAAGCAGCTGCCTCACCGCCCAGACGTTGATTTGTTCAGGTGTTTCAATGCCTCATGATACAGTAAAACCACAAAAATTTTCTTAACAACAAAAAAAAAGAAGGCCAGTTTTTCTCATGATGCCTATATAAATCATCAAATAAAAAAAAGGATTGGGCTGCCTATGTTGCTATTGCCCTAAGCATGTTCTTGGCCTTCCCATTGGATGACCCAGCCTAGGGACAATATGTTTAAGAAAGATGGGTATCTTGTATCTTTCAGGACCCAGCTGGAAATGTAAGGAGAATTAGGCGTATACAGTATCCAGCTTGGAGTAACTTCAATGGCCTGGGACTGAGTTTAGACAAATGGCCTGCAGAATTGTACCTAATTAGCTGTGTAATCACTCGTGAATCGGTTTCTGAGCACCTCTCGCAAGGTGCTGGGGGAATAGAGGTGAGATGCATGTCTTTTCTGGGGCTGGGGATGGGGTGAAAGATGCATGTGGCAGAGGCCACTTATAACCCAGGCAGAGCCGCTTATAACCTACCTGGGCAGCATATGAGGCCCCATAATGTCCAGGTGTGCCGTAAGGGGGTCAAGAGATCTCTGTTGAAGTTGGCAGCTGTGGGAGGCTTCCAGGATGGCAGATGGAGCTGGGCCTTGAAAGGCAGGTGGGATTCCAGTAGGTGAAGATAGAGCCTGGATCAACACTCTCAGGGATACACCAAGGGGTTTGTTCTTTCTCTCTTTCACTTGGATGCCCTTGATTCTCGCTTCCATTTTCTCTCCTGGTTTGGCCCCTGAACGATATCCTCAGATGTCATTCAGAGGGCAGCCTTGACTCCCCTGTTCTGGGACTGGTTATCAGGCTTGGTAGGGGTGGAGAGGAGGGTGACTTCCTCCCAGAGGCAGGAGTAATGTACCCAACCAACCCGCCAACTCTCCTTAAAGGCATCCTCACATTCCTTTAATGAGTTCGTTTTTCCATTATGTAGCCTAGGGTGTGTGATTGGCTAAAATTCAAAGAACTAGTATTTGGCCACCTTTAAGCACCTTTTAGCAATTATTTCAAGAATGTCCCTCTAGAATGTGCCGGGGCTTGTTAAGTGTTCTTTTCAGCAAAGATCCTAACACAACTGGAGAAGTCCTTGTGTCATATCCTGTTACGTTCTCTAGGTTCACCTGACACCCTGCCTATATGACTGAACATATTTCCAATGCAATTAAAAACTAGTATGCAACAACTCAGCGGGTGCCGACGTGCAGCTTCCTCAGTTGCCTGGCCCGTCATTTTCATCAGGTTACTCTTAGGGTGTTCCATGACCCATAACACTAAGACTGTGTGACCCACAACATAAGACCAAGGCCTGCTGGCCTGTAGAGCAAGATGCTATTACTAGCTTACTTGATGACCCTGGCACATCTCAGACTTGAGATCTCTTAACTCCTTGCTTAGAACCCTTTCACAAGGTTCTTTTGTCCCCTAAAAATAAATAAATAAATAAATACATAAATACATAAAACAAAAAGCAACCCAAAACCAAAAGGCTTGAGACTCACTGTTTGATTTGGATTTTTATTTAACCTAATGTCCTTTCATATCAACAGTTGGCTCTGGGACCCGCTTATGGCTGAATCCTCTTTCACCAACCCTTGTGTATGTTGGTATAATTTGGTGTAAAGGAAAATAAAAAACTCTCAGGACCCCCGAAGTCCTAATGCAAAAGGGAAGGTTAAGCCTGGAGACTGAGTCATGCAACACTCTCTTCCAAATGAATAGTTGTTACTAGCATTAGGCAGTTCCCCACTGGAAGGTGAAAGTCCTCAGGCATCTACAAAGGACCTCGCCACAGTACGAAGAGTCTTCAAAAAAATAAAAATAAAACTACCATATGATCCAGCAATCCCACTTCCTGGTATGTATGCAACAGAGTTGAAAACAGGATCTCTAAGAGGTATTTGTACACCCATGTTTACAGCAGAATTATTCGCAAGAGCCGAGAGGTGGAAGCAACCTAAATGTCCATCAGTGGGTGAATGGCTAAAGAAAATGTGCTCTGTACACACATTAGAATATTATTCATCCTTGGCCTGGTGCGGTGGCTCATGCCTGTAATCCCAGCACTTTGGGAGGCTGAGGCGGGCAGATCACAAGGTCAGGAGATCGAGACCATCCTGGCCAACATGGTGAAACCCTGTCTCTACTAAAAAATACAAAAATTAGCTTGGTGTGGCGGTACCCACCTGGAATCCCAGCTACTCGGGAGGCTGAGGCAGGAGAATTGCTTGAACCCAGGAGGCAGAGGTTGCAGTGAG
>CAUYQU010033949.1:0-22910 GCA_963574635.1 Cheracebus regulus
TGTCAGTTTGCTGAGAATGATGGTTTCCAGGTTCATCCATGTCCCTACAAAGGACGCAAACTCATCGTTTTTGATGGCTGCATAATATTCCATGGTGTATATGTGCCACATTTTCCCTGTCCAGTCTATCATTGATGGGAGCATAGGTTTCCAATTCAGGCAGTATTAGGTTTGAATTTTCATTTCATTACTTATTAGCTGCTTGACGGTGAAAATCCAGGCCTTCTTGTTTACTTCCATGCTCTCATCCATAAAATGGGGATATGTAAATAAAAACTGTCATAAAGATTACAACGGAAAATACATATGTAGATTTTAGCATTGCGAATGGTTTTAGAATTCAGTAAGTAATAATATGGCTGTTATTACTTTTGTAAATGTTAAACATTATTTTTATTAATTATCATTTACAAAGTTATATTACAGCCTTGGTCACTCACAATAAAGTGAACGAAAGAGGAGAACATGGCATAGTGAAAAGAGCACACAACAAGGAGTCAGGACACAGGCAATTCACCTGGAATCATCTTCTTAACTAGTGGAGGACCTTAGCAATATCATCCTCCAGATCTCAGTTATTTCTCCTTTAAAATAAGCAGTTTGGATGAGATGAATTCTGTGTTTCCTGCTGTGTTTGTCAGGATCAAAAAGTCCAATCTCAACGTGTGTGTGTGTCTGTGCATGTCCTAGATACTTCTAAGTATACCTTTATTGTAAAGAAAGTATGGTGTAACTAGCAATGCTTTTCTTAGCTGTTAAAAATTCTATTGTTGAAAGTTGATTATCTCCGCATCATTCTATCATAAATGCTAAGTGTCCTCAAGTGCTGTAATTTTTGTGTTCTATTTCTAATTTTTTAGACCTTCTAGTAAGAGATGGTATATTATTCAAACAACATAATTTCCCCAATGTTAACCTTATTATAAAATTGCTATGGTATCATTTCAATTTTTCAGTTTATAAACTATCAATGCATCTTTATTATGTATTGACCATGAAACAAAAGAAAACTCTTAAATTCAATTCCAAACAACCTTCTCTAGAGAGCAATCAAAAATTAAAAACATTTTAGAATTTAGTTGACATGGGTTCTCACAATAAAACTGATAGCAGCAATGTTAATCCTTGTTGTAACTCTGAATTATTTTCTTATTGCAGATGTCCCATTATTCTCATTTAAAAAAACACATGCACAACAAAAAACACCTGTTAACAAATAGAAGATAGTAAAAAAAAAGGAAATGTTTGAGTATCTACACCTGAATATTTATAACACCTAAATGGAGCATTCTGAAATTTCCAATTTTTTTAAACAACCAAATCAATAAATCATGTATCTTACAGGCATTAAAATCACAGGGTCAAATCCTTTACATTTTACAGTGCTGTAGATTTATATGGAAAATCAATAATTTCTGCTTAAAAAGTGTGCGAGTTGCTAGATATATCCCGGGGACATGTCTAAACCACAGCCAATTGAGCACTGTGTAGTGCTCCCTGGTTCCTTAATCTTTTGCAGCATTGAAGACATATATTCCCACACTGTCTAGAAATGCAACTGGTGTTTCTGTAGCCCAGTCACAGAGCAGGGGAGAGGATGGAAAGATTTTGCAAAGCTATTCAAAAAACTTTTAAGTATATGATGCTGTTTATTAACTCTTTTTATTGCTTTATTTCAAATTTAGAAAGAGTATGTATATTTTTTGCAGTAAATCTCAGGCATAGTTGCACATATAAGTGCTCATATTTTGTTTGCATTCCTAAATGTATCTTTATAACTCCTGAAATCGAGAAGTAACAATATGAATAAAGCCAACACATTTTGGACCCAAATTCTTACAGCCCTATAAAGATGCAAATGGACATTTGTGAGCTGTTCCTAATAACTAATTAATTCATCTCACTTCTTTGCTTCTGGCTGGAATGATAATAAACCAGAGTGGTGATGGGTTACCCCATGCTGATTAGAAGCTCTAATTGTCATACATATTTTAGATGAACAAAAATGTAGAACTGAATTACAATTCAAAATGATTGTCCTTGAGAGGAAAAATAATAAAAGGAGTCTGTAGTAGTTTGGATGGCATCTCCCCAGAATTCATGCATGTCTGAAGGATCAGCATGTGACCTTACTTGGAAATAGGGTCTTTATAGATATAATTACTTGATGATCTCAAGATGAAGTCATCCTGGATTTAAGGTGGGCTCTCTCTCTAATGCCTGGTGTCCTAATTGGAAGGGGAGAGAGAGTAGGCACATTGGCTTACACCTATAATCCTAGCACTTTGAGAGGCCATGGAGGGAGAATGACTTGAGGCCAGGAGTTTGACACCAACGTGGGCCAGAAAGCCAGACCCTGTCTTTACGAAAAATTTAAAAAATTACTTAGGTGTGGTGAAAACACCTGTTGTCCGAGCTGCTTTGCATTCTGAGGCATTAGGTCGAGTCTGCAGTAAACTGTAATCATGCCACTGTGTTCCAGCCTGGGTTAGACAGCAAGACCCTTCTCAGAAAACAAAGCAAAACAAATAAAAAAGGAAGAGGAAAGAACACGGAGAGGAAAGATGGAGAAAGAGATTGGATCAGTGCATCTACAAGCCAAGGAAAACCAGAGACTTCCCACAACCCCCGCAGTTAAGAGAGGTGTGGGGTGGGTTCTTCCTCAGAGCCTACAGAGGGAGCTGAATCTGCTGACACCTTGATATCAGACTTCTGGCCTCATGAGCTATGAGAATAAAGTCTGATATTTTAAGTCATGAAATCTGTGGTATTTTGTTTTGGGTTTCAGATGGCAAAAAGGCTAATAGTTGCTGCTCTATGTTTTGTTTTGTTTTCAATGATTGTACCCTAAACAGAGGGCAAGTCCTAAAATGTCTGGTTATTTAGGGAGTCAGAATTTTGGTTTGAATATACTAAACAGAATGCGTTAAAATCCATTCGCCAAAATAACTCATAAGGACTAAGCAATTAATGCCAGCAAATTCTATTGGCAATAAGGCTATTGCTCTTCATTTATTTTCTGCACCACTCTTTTCTAAGCCATTCAGATGGTATTGAGCGAGCATTAGTGGGAGAAAATCTTCAATTTTCAAAACCAAAAGTTGTAATATTTTTAACTTATTGTTTTTTATTTTACATGTGCAATTAAAAATACGTATCATATTGCTGTTAAAAAGTAAGCAATATTTATGATCAACATTTTGGTATATATATTATTCTAAATATTTTTATGTGAATGCTTTAATAAATATGAGCTCTTGTACTAATACTGACTGACAACTAGGATATTTGCTTACTATATTTTAAATAATCATAATTTACATATGATTTAATATTTTTATACTATGCCATTTAAAATAGACATATAGTATTCCAAGATAAAATTATGTCTGAATTTTCTAGGTAACTTCCTATAGCAGGATATTTAGGTTATTAAAAACACTATTTGCTATTAAAATAATATGACAATTAATATGCTTCTAGCTAAAAACTTTTCAAAAATATGTTTGCTTCCTAAGATAAACTTTTAGAATTTGGAAACCTGGCCCATATCTTTATGAAAAGAAAATTACACACACAGACATACATCCACATACAAATGTACATACTTCTGTATAAAATATATATATATACACACATTGCTTTCCAGAAAGGTTATAGAAATTTTCTATCCTAAAAGCAGTATATGAGAGTGCCCATTTCTCATATGCTTTCCATAACAAGATGCTATCATTTATTTTTATCTTTATTACTTTAATCAAAGAAAAATGCTACCCCATTTTTGTTTTAATTTGCATTTCTCTATTTGCTAATGAAATTGAACATTTTATCATCTTTATTGGCTGTGTATAGTTCTGTGAATTGAACATCCAATCATTAATTTTTCTATTGAAATATTCATCCTTTAGTTAATTATTTTAAAATAAGAAATTAATTTTATATTTTCAATGTTTGTCATTTGAGAAGCAAAAGCAATGATGATGAAGTTTTGGAGCTTCAAATCTCTACGTCTGAAAGAACGCAAGGCTTGGAATAAATTATCCTTAGGGTCTCTCCTGCTCTAATGTTAAATCTTAGAATTCATCCAAAAACATTTGCAGCAAGATTTTTCAATTTTGGTGATTTCTCTCAAAGTAAAAGTCATTATTATACTGAATATGCTAATGAACACATGTTCCTCACTTCAATTACTTTTGTCTTCTTCCTCATTATTTTGTCAGGGAAAAAAATAACCATAGGATATTGGCTTTTTAAAATCTTTAAAAATGATATGGTAAATGTCACAACTTTCTGTTAGATTCAATCATTCTCTGCCTAAGAGATTTTGTGCAAATTTAAAATATGCAACATGATTTTTGGCAATCTACTTCAAAAGTGCTCTATTCTGCTAAAATTACATAGGCATAAAAGACAACCTGAGAGGAAAAATAAGAGAAAGATAACAAGTTACTTTCAAGTCTCTCATTGTAGGCTAAACAAGAAGGTTACGATGTTTGTGTGTCATGATTTCAAATGGAAATTCACTGAGTATCTGGTGTAGAGAAAAGGTATATATGTGGGATGACTTCCCTTTTTTTTTTCACTTGCTATGGTAGTTTACCTCATCTATCAGTTGTAAGTCACGTGCTTTATGGTTTCTATAGCACGTGGATGATTCCTGATCCAGTTTATGAGCCACTTCAGAGTTGCTCAACTTTGTCTGCCCAGCTATGTCATGAGCCATTCTATAAGCTTTGCTTGCCAAGTTTCTGGCAGTAGCCCAAGTTGTTCCTAGGTCAGAAAAGCCCTGAGCTCTGATCATACCCTATACCAAGTTACCATCCCATAAAATGCTGATTGACAAAAAGACACCTATGTGTCTGCACAGTTATCAGAAGCTCTGGCTTCACAGGGGACTGCCTGGAGAGGCAGAGTCACCAGTAAGCTGCTGTTGGACTCAACCAATGATATACAAGAGAGCAACTGCTCACACCTTCCATTCATGGATTGTGACACAGTAGTTCATGTGGCTTCTCAAGAGACATCCAGGAGACCTAGCAAATGCTATCTTTGTCCCAAAGTTGTGTCCACCCCAGCTGGATAATGCACCACCATTATCTGATTTCTCTTCTTCCCTGGATCACTTACTTTCTCTCTTTCTTGCTCTGCTGAACTTATAACTTTAAAGGTATTACCTTGAAAGTCTTGTCTCAGGCTGTTTTCTAAAAACCTGGACTGATGTGGATTAAAGGTCACAATTGTTAAAGAAAATACATGATTATTTATTTTATAAAATTAAAAAATATATTATTTGTATGCAAACTGGGTCTAGTTTTCATAGAGAAGTTTGATATACTCTGAATTCTACCAATATTGCTGCAAAAGTGAAATTACTTTATGTTAGCAGAAAGTAGAGTAATCTTTCTCTTTATTTTACAATCTACCCTTTTCTTCAGTTTTAAACCCATTCTTATCCCTGGCTATTGGTAGGGAGGGATCAAAGTGACTGAAATTGGAACAATTTCATTAGAAGACTTTTAATAGTTATTAGTTAAAATGTTAAGTTTTTATAACAGATGCTTTTGGTAAATCAGCAATGCTGAGAAGCTACTATGAATAAACATTTTATGATACATGTATTAAAATGACGATTCAGAGAGAAACATATAGTAAAAGCATTATAGAGAATATAAAGTTAAAAATATAAAGGTTGTTCATGTTCCAGCCAATAGATGTCACCTGCCAGGATGCCAGGAAAAAAATCAATGTTCCTTTGGAGTGAGAGTATGTTTTATTCCTAAAGCATTTAATTCATCAAAACCTTGCAACACTACACCATGTGAACACTGACCTGTGAATAGGTACCAGAGGTTGTTTGGCTCCAGTGTTTCCATCTCACCCCTGCGGGTAGTCTTTCTGTGACGAATTTTATAGCCGGTAATAAATCCATTTTGTGTTCCTGATGGAGGAGGCAGCCAGCTAACTTTGATACTCTGTAAAATAATAAATGTAAATTAAAACACTAAAGAAAGAAAGGACAATGGGACAGGGTCAAAGAAGCAACCCAAACCATAAGTGTGAGGAAAGCAGAGAAGCAAGAAGTGTTACCGATTGCCACTTAAAGACAAACTAAATTCATTCTCACAAAATGACAGCATTCTTACTTGTCTGGTTTTAACAGAAATACACAATTTCTTTGACTGGTTGAATGCATTATCACCTCTCCTTTGCATACACTGCTAAAATGACAGCAAAATATTCTAAATGATATAAAGCCATAAAACAATAGAGAATAAGACTATATTGGATGAGAGATGTCAACTAATATTTGGAAGGTGCAAATTGGAGGGAGATATGGAATATTAGTCTGTTCTCACACTGCTAATAAAGACATACACGAGACTGGGTAATTTATAAAGAAAAAGAGGTTTAATGGACTCACAGTTCCACATAGCTGGGAAGCCCCACAACCATGGCAGAGGGCAAAGGAGGAGCAAATACACATCTCACATGGAAGCAGGCAAGGAAGCGTGTGTAGAGGGGAATTCCCCTTTATAAAACCATCAAATCTCATAAGACATATTCACTATCATGAGAATAGCACAGGCAAGACCTGCCCCTGTGATTCAATTACCTCCCAACAAGTCCCTCCCATGACAGGCAGGCATTATGGAAGCTACAATTCAAGATGAGATTTTGGTGGAAACACAGCCAAACCATATCATAGGGTGACTGAGCCAAAGAAGAAATCCTGAAAACTAAATACCTTAAGAGAAAGTTATGAAAAAAAAAGGCAATGAAAAACATGACAAGTCAGGGACATCAGGACATTGTTGCTACTTATATAACTTGCAAGATAGGACTTCCAAGCATAGTGCAGAAACAGGGAAGGACTGAACGTCATTGAGATCAGGTACCCAGTAAAACCAGGCTACTAACCCTCTCTGACCACGGAGTTTTTGGTAGCTTTATCCTCTGGGGATGTGAACTCGGAGGCCAAAATTCAGGTATTAAAACAGAAGAGAATAGGGATGTAGGCAAGTGTAATTAAATCGAGAATGTGAGCTACCCATGTCTTCTTCCTTCATAAGACATTAGAGCAATGGCAACCAAGTATATGCTTCTTGGGTAGAATATCAAATATTCCTTCTCTAAAGAAAATTATTACCTTTGCCCTAGAGAAAAGGCAGCCATATCCCTATGCAGTTCTCCAACAATGAGGCTACTCCTGATATGAAACTGGAGACAGGGAAATACTGGTTAGAAGAAGGTGATTATCCAGCAACAGGCCCCACCCGCAAGCCTGGAAATCCACAGCCCTAAATGGGAACAGTCATTCTTGTTTTCACATCCAAATATTGCCTTTTGGCCCACCATGTCTCCCTATCTTGTACCCATATTAATCCCAAACCCCAGGCTCCAGAGCAAATGAGCAGATGAGCAGAAGAACAGAGGAACAGAAGAGTGGTACAGAAGAGAAGGAAAGAAGAAAAGGAGCATCTGAACATTGAGAAAAGTTCAGCTGAGTATGGTCAGAGAGGAGATTAGCCATGGAATGACCAAACTCCAGGGGAAGATTATCTTCCCACTCCATCCCATTCCTAGCTCCCCATCCATCCCACTGAGGGACCTCCATCCGGCAATAAAATTCCCCACATTTACCATCCTTCAGTTTGTTCATGTGAGCTGATTCTCCCTGAACGCTAGAAAAGAACCTGGGTACCAAGAGGGCACTGAGCTGGTTAACACTTAAGCTATCTGCAGATGGCAGAGCTAAAAGAGCACTGTAGCACACCCACTGGGGCTTTGGGGTCACAGGCACCCACCCCTAGATGCTACCATAGAACCAGAGCCCCAAAATGCTCACCCCAGCTACTGCACCTGCCCATCTGCATGCTCCCTCTCCCATAAGAGGATGCAACAGCCAAAGAGTTGAGCCATATCCCTGTCATACATCCTGTGAGTGGGGTCAAGGAACTCTCCCATTTCACTACTTAATAAGCCCCACTCAGATGCTAAAATTTGCAGTTTAAAATCAACTTTTTAATGCATCATTTTAATGTAAACTGACAATCTAAGACTACCAGACATAAAAGAAAACCCTTAGCACAAAGGAAAGTGTAAAAAAAATGGGTAAGAAGATAATAGCACCTGAAGGAAACATCAGTAATGCAAAGAACGAAATCCAAAAAGATGTCATTAATACCCTGGTAGTCTAAGAAATGGATCCTCCATCCATCAACAGGACAAAAACACAAGATAATTGAAGGATTTTAAAAATGTTATTGCAAAAATAATTTGATTGCACAAATTAAATATTCAATAGATAAGTTGGAAGCTGAATTAAAAGAAATCTCTCAAAATTCAGTGGGAATAAATTATCACATGAAATTGGAGGGAAAAGATAATAAATTAGAGATCTGGTTCTCAATTTTCAACACCCAACTGATAAGATGAGAGAATAAAAAAGGAGGAAAAATCGAAGGTAGAAAATTAGCAAAAATGATTTAAAAATGACCCCTTTCCCAATAAAACTTTACAAAGCTGGAACACTTGAAGCTCTAGTCTGAAAATAATTGTGGAATGTTAAACAAATAAAAGCAAGAAAGATCTACTTCAAGAAAGATCTACTTTATTCTACTCTGTAAAATACTAGAGCCTCACAGGGAGTGGGGAGGGAATCAGCAACTTCCCAGAATGGAGGGAGGAAAAAAACAGGTCACATAGAACATGATCAGCAATAAGAATGGCATCAGATTTCTCAACAACACTCAACATTAGAAAAAAATAGAACACTACTTACACAATTCTAATCTAGGGTTTTAAATCTAGAATTCTTTGTCTATTCAAATAAGCAAATATAAGGATAATATAGCACAAGTATAAGAATATATGCTAAGGACAGTATATGGATATTTCAGATATACATGGTTTCTAAGATATCTATCTGTGTTCCCCTTAACAGGAAGCTAATGAAAGGTGAGTTCCAGGGAAAGAGTACAATCTGAAAAAAAAAAAAATTAAATACAAGAAACAGTGAAGACAATGAAGAAAATTCTAATGTAACAAAAGATTTAATATGATGAAAAACCAGACTTCAAAGAATACATACATACTGCTTAATTCCATTTATGTGAAGGTAAAGAATAGCAAAACTAATCTACAGTACTAGAAGGTACACTAGTCTATGGCAGTTGTTGTGGGTTTTGATTGGAAATGGGTACCAGGAGACTTTTTGGGGTGTTGGAAATCTGCATACTGATTTTATGTTTGTTACTCAGATGGATACAATTGTCAAAATACATATTTATGGGCTGAATTGTGCCCACCAAGAGTCATATGTTCAAGTTATAACTCCTGTGTCTTAGAAGAATATGACTGAATTTGGAGATAAGTCCCTTAAGGAGGTAATGAGGTTCAAATGAGGTCATTAGGGTAGGCCTTAAATTTAATATGAATGGTGTCCTTAAAATAAGAGAAAATTAGGACACAGATATGCACAAAGATAAACCATGTGAAGACATTAGAAGAAGGTAACCATCTCTAAGCCAAGGAGTGAGGCCTCAGAAGAAACCAAGTCTGCCAATACATTGATCTTGGACTTCAAGCTTCCCTACCCGTAAGAAAATAAATTGTCTGTTGTTTAAGCCGCCCAGTCTGCAATATTTATTATGGCAGCCCTAGAATACCAATATATTTATGAGACTGAAAACTTAAGATTTATAATTTCATTTATTTTAATTACACCTAGACCAAAAAGGAAGAGAAGGAGAAACAGAAGTAGAAAAAAGAGAAAAGATTGGGGAAGAAAAGGAGGATGGAAGTGTGTTAACACCAAATCCTGACATAAAAATAAATCAATAGATAATATCTAAAAATAGTGACTTAGAACTGGTAAATTAAGATACATCTAAACCAGCACATTATTGAGAAACATAAAGTAAATGTCAGGGAAAAAAAACATACAAATATCATAAGACAGTCTTTAGTTAATGGGGTCAGGGATTGGGGAGGGAAAAAGGAGCCTATTTGTTTTTGTTATAGGCTTGTTAGTATTATTTAACTTAAAAATAATGTGCATGTAATACTCTAAAAAACATTTAAATTAATTTTTAAAATAAGCACACAGAGTTTTTTTTTTTTTTTTTTTAAGGTGGTGGAAACAAATTACTGGCTGTTAGAACCCAGATCCAAAGTCGAATAACAGAATTGTCCAGGACCTCTCTGTCCCTGTTTCAGTTATGGAGCAGAGGCAGAGCTAGACTCTCCAGGGAGACAGAAGTCTCCAGGGAGACAGAAATAGCTCCTTCCTCCAAATCTACTACAAATTAGCTAGTGCTCTAAAAATATGTAAGTTTCTTTGAGAGGAGAAAAAAATATAATCTAAACTTGAACTTACTTGCTGAGCATGTTATTTTCTGTACAGTTGCCCTCACCCCAACACTGAATTTGAGAATACTGAAATCTTGCTCCTAGAGGAAATATAGGTTTAGGTTCCTTCGAGCCTCTGGTTACAACATTTTTGTCAACTGATGGGTACATAACCTTATTTCAATGTGTGTTTCTGTTTAATGATACCTTATTTAATGTGGCAGTATTGTCAATTCATTAACATTAAACTTTAATGCCAGAAATAAGGCAGACTGCAGCCTTCTTGCTCTTAGGAACACTGGACAGCACTTCAGCACTCCACTCTGGGGCTCGGGTCATTTTAAATAGATAATCATCAACCAATAGCACAGAATGTAAAAAATATGGCACAGAATAGACCCCAAAACAGGTGCTTGTTTACAGTATAAGGTCTAAAACAAGAAGATAGAGCATCTTCTCGTTCAACCTCAGCTAAGAACACAGACATCTGGTAAGTCAAATTTTACCCTGCTCTGAGCATAACTTGAAAGCACTGCAGGTGTTGATTTGAGTTACAAATAAATTTTAGTAAGCACACAACTTTGCAACTACAAAATCTGCAAATAATGAATATCAACTGCAATTATATAATAAACATGTCTTACTAATTTCAGAGGAATCTAGTTACATACACTTGATCTAATTAAGTTGGTAGAATATATTCAAAATATTATGGGACTACTGAGATCCTTTAGTTTGCATCCACTATTCTTTATGTGTGACAAAATCAGCATCACTCTTAACTACTATTTGTTAACACATTTTTTTGCACTTACTTTAAACCTGGCAATGGTTTAAGCACTCTGCATTATTTATGTTTTATGCTCACTATGTCCCTGTGAGTTAAAGTCTATTGCTATGACCTTTGTACAATCAGGTAAACTGGGACAAGAATAGTTAAATAACTTAAACATGTATATTCAGCAAGTGACAGAGGCAGAATTTTAACTGAGATAACATAATTCAAAAGGATGACATTCTTTACGGCTCCATATTGCATCCTACGGGAAGTTCTTATTCATGTAGTTGTTACTCATTCAACATGTATCAGTTAAATTCCTGCTGTGGAGCAGGCACTACTCTTGGGATTAAGGAAACATGTAAATAAGTCATGGTTTACCATTCTGGCTGAGGAAATAGACATAGAAACTAATAATGGAAAAACAATGTGCCAAAGTAAAATGTCCCAGAGATTAATTCTATGTCACATGATCAGAAGGACTTTACCAGGAACTCATCCTTCAGGTGTGATTGGGAGTTCATGGAGGGGTTGGGAATGGTTTTTAAAACAGAGGAAATATCAAGAACAAGCTCAAGGTATAATAACAATGTAGAGCATCTTCAAGGGAAGGTCATGTAGTCTCTCAGTGGCTAAAGCAAGGGATATACAGGACAATGAAATGGAAAGGTAGATTTGGAAAAAAAAAAAACTGCAAACGTTTTCAGGCCATGCTAAACAGATGTTAGGCTGGATTAATGTTTTCATTTAAGGCATTTGGCTAAGTTCTTTGGGAGATAAAATATGCATAAAGTAATAATATACAATCCCTGGCTGCAAAGAACTCATAGCCTTAAATACACACATGCCTATTCCCTTCTTCCCCACCATTCATATATGTAGGTGTACATGTGTGGATATATTCTTTACTCCAAGTGTTTTAGAAACTAATAAAGAAAACCAGAATCAAAGTCATAGTTTATATTTATCTCTCACTACTCATCTTAGTGGTGAGTGGTGAAATGGCAGATATTATCACCATTGATGATTTTACAAAGAACGAAATTGAGGCACAGTTCAATGAAGGACAGGCCCAAGGTCACCTTGTCCTATCACTGGAAGACTTCACACTGCAGGGCCTATGTTCTTTTAATTATTTCACACTAAAATAAGATATCACTGGGACTCTACTTGGCAATTATACTCATCTAAGTTCTCCTATAAAATAATCTCTTTAAAAACCCAAATTTAAATTATTTCTTTAAAATACATCCAATAAGCTTTCCCATACAAAGCCTTTGGAAAATTAAGGAGGGCCACCTTCTGAGGACTACAGCTATTTTTAAAGTCAAATATAAATTCAAGTTGAAAAGGAAAATACAAATGTAGATATTAAACCTTAGACCAAGAATTAGAACCTTTTAATTTCCAATTAATGTTTTGCTGTGACTTTGCTTAGTGACCTTCTGTGAGTCTTTTTCTTTTTTTTTTTTTTGAGACAAGGTCTGTGTCACCCAGGCTGGAGTACAATGGTGCAATCAGGGCTCACTGCAGCCTACACTTCCCAGGCTCAAGTGATCCTCCCACCTCAGCCTCACAAGTAGGTTGGACTACAGGCATGAGCCACCATGTGCCTGGCTAAATACTTTTTATATTTTTTGTAGAGGGAGGGTCTTATGTTGTCCAGGCTAGTCTTGAACTCCTGGGCTCAAGGGATTCACACATTCAGCCTCCCAAAGTTCTGGGTTTATAGGTGTGAGCCACCATCCCCAACTATTGAGTCTAATAAGTGACCTGAATCTCCATGTACATACTGAAAAAGAGGTAACACTTGTGCTTAGTATGTCTACCAAATGTAAATCACTTGATAAGCCTGGAGAACTTAATTATACTAATGATTACATGAGTAATAGTTTTTGACAGACAATTTGTCTTTATACATTTGAGGTTTTCCAGTGATTGCTTAAATTATTCACACACAGCCAATATCTTAATATCGATGCCAAGCAGCAATCAATTAATATAATCAGTTATACACTCAACACACCAGGAGGGAAACCCCCTCAACAGTTATTATTCATCTTTGGAAGTGATTTTTATCAGTTTCATCCATCCTCAACCTTAGGTAGCAGCTAAGTTTATTAGCATCTTTTGTACTTTCTCATTGATTTCAAGTGTCAGCAGATTGCAAAGATTCTGGTAGTTACATTTTTTCTTCTTAGGTTCTTTGGTAGATGACACAGCTGGAGGCTCCAAATTCCATTGTTTAAGGAAGTTAAGTGAAAGTATTCAGGCATTCTTTTCTTATTTAATGGTATAAGGCATCTTATTTTCTGTATGAGACCTATTTTGCCACTGGTCAGTAGTTCAGACTTCATTTCTCAATCCCTAGCAGGCCATCAAAAGCTGTTCCTGTTACGGGAACATTTTTGTAAAACAACCTAGCTTTCATGGGCAATCCTGGCAATGATTTTTACTAAAAGTACTTAACATATGACCTTTGATTTTTGAAAAATCAATTCTAGTAGCTGTGACTTGACTTTTGGTCCTTTCATTACTTGAGAGGGAGAAATTAATCCTTATCACTTGCAGTGTTCTATCTGAATCAAGGATTAATTTCAGTTTTCTTCATATTTGGGAAAAAAGAAGAACTGCAAAATTTAGCTGTTTCTCTAATTCCTCCACCTTCTCTTTGATCACCATAAAAATCTTTTATTTGCCAAGTAAACCTGATGGAAAAGAGTTAATTGATTTAAAACAGAGTGTCACTGGCCAACCTCCCAATTGCCTGGGATACCCCTGTCCAATTCAGTGACATGGGGTTAGCCTTTTCCTGGGATCCATTACACCACTGCTTTCTTTTTCCTCTGCTATAGATGTATAGGAGTAGTAAGTGAGAAAACAGAGAAAAAGGTTGATAAGCCCACCACCCCAATTTTTTCTCAGAAGCCACATTTCATAAGCTTCTATTTTTAACTCCACATCTCACACCGCACGCTGGCATTCTGCTTTACTCTCTCCAGAGTGACCTTCAGGTGAAGACAAACCCATTTCGATCCTTGCCACACATAGTCACTCTAGCAAAAAGCCTTTAAAAAAAAAAGATAGTTTTATCTAGATGGAATTCCCATAGAAAGCTATGGAGGGCACTCTGAAAGTCCTTGCAGCAAATAAGAATGCCTTGGCTGGAACACAGCAGGAATCTAAGCATCTTGAAACTAATTTAAAATCAGTTTTGAACTTCTGGTGATTTGAATCTCACAGGAAGTTGCTTGCAGAGTAAAATATGCTCCCAGTATGCATGAGACCCTGAGGATTTTCATTAAAGTGTGCCTATCAGTACTTTGAAATAATCTGTTTTCATTGAATCCCTTTCCTGCTCACTTTATGCACATTCCCTTTGACACTACCCTAATTCTGACCTTGATTTATCTATTCGCGAGAATATTGCCACTAACAGGCACCCAGCCTCCAGTGTCACACTGCTCACACCCATCTCCGTTGCCTTTCTGGTCAATGGGTGACCCCAAATGAGCAACGTGAGCCTTTGGAGTCTAAGTTTTCTCATCAGCAGTATGAGCTAATAGTAATCCCTCCCTTGTAGGATTATGGTATGAATGAAAGGAGACAATGAGAGTGTGTGAAAGTTCCATCAGAGTGCTGGCACATAATAATTATGTAGTAAATCATAACTACTTTAAGGGAAACTTGGAGTAAAAGGGAAAGAGAAAAAGAGAATGTGAGAGCGAGGGCTAGAGATGCAGAGATTGCGAGATTGTGAGGGTGGCAGGTGGGAAGAATTAATAAAAGCCGAAGTGGAAAAGAGCAGGAAGGAAGGAAGCAAGACCGTGTACAGTAGCCATGCCCTGAAGATGGACCTACTTATTTGTGCACTGACCCAAAAACTGAACATTTGTTTCTACTGTGAATTGAAAGGGCACTGAGAGAGATAAATTGTTTAGTAACACTTGTGTAACTTCTATTCTTCTAAGAATATTTATTGAGCAACTTCCTCTGTGCAGGGTACTATTCACATTTCTTACTGTAGCAAATAGAATCTTCAGGCATGGGTAGTGAAGAAACCGTGGGATACAGCAAAATAAGAGATCCCATATAAATTTTTAGAGGTAGACTTGACAGGATTTGGTGATTTATTAATGTCAAATGCAAAGGAAGACAAGTCATCAAGAATGATAGGTTTCTGACATAGGCAACATGGTAGATAATAATGCATTTACTTGGATAAGGTTTTCTAAAAAAATAATCCACTTTCCGAAGGAAAAAAAAATACACTGGACTTACCTACCAGATATTCAACAAATGGCAACACTCAGAGGATGTAGAATCCAACTTTACCTATATGGATTAATTCTGGTTGCTGTTAGAAAGGGCAGTTTTCTAATTTCATCATTCAGAACAAATATTACATTCATAATGTCAAAATTATAAAATAACATTTAACTTATAGTATTTATGTAAATACTTACTAAACATTTCTATAGGTCCTGAAAAAAATCTAATTCAATTTCAAGCTAAAACATAAATTAATCTACTAATAAACTCTATTATGTGCATGTGCAAACAATTTTCATTAACAATTTTGTCTTTTTATAAACTATGTAAACCTATAAACTTATTGTATTAACCCAGCATGGATTTGATAAAATGTCAATAAGGTAAAATAAAGGCCTATATTTTTTTCCTACTGTTATATGCTATTCTTGTTGAGTTGACATATTTTTAAATTTGGCATTATAAATATATAATTTCTTCTATTAAGGGAAGTTAGAAAGTTGGGTAGAATACAAAAATTGAGACATGTGAGTTCATATAGACAACAATTAGACAAAATGTATCAGTGTGATACATTTCCAGAGTGAAAACTCTGACATTACTATGTAAAGTTTGAGGTAAATATGTGTGCAATAGTAAAGTATGGTTAAGTACAAATTGAGTAATATTTGATTTTAAATAAAATTTTATGAGCATATCTTAAACTGAAGCAAACAACATTGCTTTATTAAAAAATAAAGGCTAAGCTGTTGTGATTTTATTTAGTAGCTTGAAAATGATACAAACATTTCTTCTTCATTACATTTATATAGCTGTAGAACAATTTTACCTTTATCTTTGCCCTGGTGGTCCCGGTTCTCATAAACAGTGCCAGTGGAACTCTTACCTAGAAATTTAAGTCCTCCTTTAGCTACTCTGGGAAAATCCTTTCACTGGTTATGCAAAAAGCTAGGCCAACCTGGGACAATTTCTCAGATTGTTCAACTTTAAATCAAATACTGCAACTCTACTTTGATTTGGGTCCCAGTTCTTGTAACTGGGTTTCTCTGGTGCGGGCACTGCCCTGTTTCTGGGTGAATGTTCCTTCATCTTGTTAATATTCCAGGTCCCTCCAAGACATGCAAGGCTGAGTCCTCCAGCAATGAAAGTCTCCTCTGTGAATCTATCAGAGGCTGGCAGACTTCCCTTCCAATATACACCTCCCTTTCTGAACTTACACACGTTGCCTGCTTTCATGCTCTGGACCAGCAAAACCTACTAGCCCTCTGATTCACAATCAGAAATGTCTTTTCAGTCTTTGGTGACTCCCCTATCAGGCATAACTGCTTTCTACCACTCCACTTCTCTGGATACTGTAACCAGTCTTTTTGAATGATAGCCTTCATCACCTCACTTTTCTGGTTTAGGGGCACAGCCCTCCTGCCCCTGGCTCTGAATGCCATGCTTGTTCATCCCAAATATCTTTTTCAAGTGTATACAATCAACGCACCTCAGATTTTTTCAAAAAATCATTTACACTAGTAAGAAGTGTTATCTGAATTATGCTCCACTTCTTATGTTTCATTTTTGTAGTTTTTAGCTAAACTGAGCTAAATTTAAATCGATTTTAGGAAACTGATATGCTACCACTTTTCTTTGTTCCTTCAATCTAATTCTTAGAACTCACAATTCTAAATTAAAAAAGGAGTAACTAATAACTTACCCAACCCACTTTATTGTAGAAGCACAGGGGACTTGAACGAGTAAATTAGGGTCAAATAGGTTTCTAAACCTTCACTGTGAGATTCCCCAATCTATGTTCACAGAGACACAGGGAGCCCAGTGGAGACCAATAATTAGACAGTCTGGTAGGCTAGTATTGTGCATACTTTCAAAGTAATATTAAAAAGTAATTCTACTTGAGTTATTTAAATATGAAGCTCAGAGGTGTATCAGGAGAAAAGTGGACCATAGCTGAGAGTAGCTTCTCTCTAGTGATGAGGTTAATTCAAATGTAGCCCCAAACTTGCATGTCAATTCTGTAACATAAACACTAGTGATTCCTAGATGCAAAAAGGGGGCAATAGACACCAAGGCCTACTTGGAGGTGGAGGGTGGGAGGAGGGAGAGGAACAGAAAAAAATAACTATTGAGTGCTAGGCTTAGTACTCAGGTGGCGAAATAATCTGTACAACAATCCCCTATGACACAAATTTACCTATATAACATACCTGCACTTGTACCCCTGAAACTAAAGTAAAAATTTTTTTTTTAAAACACTGGTGGTCTATTTAAAACTTTAACTCCAAATGTTAAATAAAGCTCAAATCCTAGGCACAGATGCACAGAAACATTTATTTGAGATCTTCTTAATTTTTATATCTGGTGTGGGGCTTAGAAAATCTATTAGATGTTCCAGCTAGCAGCCTTCCTATTGCTTCTTGGCTTTTTGGCTAAGATCAAGTGCAGTGTGAATTTCTGAATCATTTAGAGAAAGACAGAATGATGTTCTGCAGATAAAAGATATTCAAGGAATATATGAAGATGGATGAGCAGGAAGCATATTGCTCTACTCTCGGCTTTTCATTAATTTGCTAAGTGACAGTAGAAATCATTTACATAGCTGCATCAAGTGTATACATTACATGATTATATCTATCTCTCCCTAGTTACTGAGAGGTATGCAATGAGAAAGGGCTTAGAAAATTGAAAACACTACAAAATACAAAGTTTTGCTCTTATTTTAGTTTTTTCATGTCATGATTGTCATGATTAGCAGTAGGAGTAGTATGGATAGCCGTTTTGAAACACAAAATGACATTAAAAAGTGAAGAAGGTTTTCAAAGAATTGAGTCATCAAGTCACTTTGGCCTCACATGCTTGGGTTTTGCATATGTAAAAATAAATAAATGAAGGAGTGATTCTCATTGTGGCTGAATTGCCTTCATAAATACTTAATCTGATTGCAACAACTAGATTACAAATCTCTGAGAAGTGTTCTTTTGCCTCTCAAAGACCATTCAGCATTGTGTAAAGAAGTGTGTTTTTGTTTTTTTTGGTTGTGTGTGTGTGTGTGTGTGTGTGTGTGTGTGTTTGAGAATGAGTCTCACTCTTGTTGCCCAGGCTGGAGTGCAGTGGCACAATCTTGGCTCACTACAAGCTCACCTCTTGGGTTCTAGTGATTCTCCTGCCTCAGCCTCCTGAGTAGCTGGGATTACAGGCACCTGCCACCACATCTGGCTGATTTTTTGTATGATTAGTAGAGACAGGGTTTTGCCATGTTGGGCAGGCTGGTCTTGAACTCCTAACCTCAGATGATCTGTCCCCCTCGACCTCCCAAAGTACTGGGGTTACAGGCATGAGTCACCACACCCAGCTGAGGTGTTTTTTGTTTTGTTTTGTTTTTTAATAACGGTAAATTTTGCCATATTCAGATGAATGGCTCACAGAAACATCACTTTTTCCCTGTTTACCACAGACCTCTTCGAATTGGTTCTCAGATATGTAACCATGTATGGTTTCTATCGTGGGAAGAAAAGTAAAGAAAATCAATTAACCTTCCTGCCAGCTGGGCTTTCTTGGCTAACTAAGCAAAACTAACCCAATACTCCAAAACTAAGAAAATGATCCCTAAATGTAAGAGTGTAGCTCAGCTTACAGGAAGAAAAAAGGCCAAAAGGATACAAAGAATAGACGTGAAAAGAAAGCAGTGAGGTTGGTGTGTACCGAGAATCTTCTTTTTTCAAACTCCTAGATTTAAAACAGTAATTTTTTTTTTCCACATCTGATAGTTTTCTAAGCATAGCCTAGTAGCCAGGCTTATTTCTTCTAGGTCCTAGAAACTGGAAATGTAATTTCTAGGAAGTATTCACATTTTGACAAAATTCTATTACAATAAAGCAATTTGGTTGTTCCCTAGAGTTCATGATAAAGTGATTTTACAAGTAATACATTTTGGAATTTGTCTGTTTCAATAGACTTAATTCTCCAGTGCCTAAATCATTCCTTGGAAGTAAGCTGGATATTTAGAAGGGCTTATTAACTCTTTCAGATACTAGGTCCTTTCTCAGACTACACATTTCTACTAAATAAAACTACTAAAAGCAATATAATATCTTTGATGTAGGAACTAGAGCTAAGAATGCTGGAATAGAAATACATCAGGGGAGTTATACTTAAAATTGTACCCTTGAAAGGCACAAGAAAATAGGCCAATATATAATTTAAGGCAGAAAATACAGTGTTCACTTATTTCTTATTTCCTTTGTGTTTTGGAACATGGAAACTAAGATACCATTTGAGCGATAAGTTGAGTAGTACAACTTGAGAAAAGTTTATTTCACCAAATATTTAGATATCCGGAGTCAAAGAGAAAGAAGATTTAAATACTGTCATGCCATGTGAAAATGGCAACTGTAGGATAAAATGCATTTATCAAGAATAACCACTGAGATCTCAAAATATTATACAAATGCACTCATGATAAAATAATCATGACATATAAGCTTGGGCTCTTGAAAAATGAAACATTTGTTTACAGGATGTATATTGTTTAATCAGAGAAAACTGACATAATTTTTATAATAGCTTATACTCCAACATCTTTTTAAAGTAATAATCCAGAACTTTAAAAATTATTGTCATAAAGTGATTACTAGTGTTTGATGGGAGAACTACAATTGCAAATCAACTTTTTCTGTACAGAACCATGCCCTGTTTGCTTTCTTGCTTTTATATACAGTAAAATTTAGGCATGGCCAATATTCAGGGATAAACATACACAGCTGAGTCTACAGTAAATAAGGAAATAAGATCTTGTGATGAAACATTTTCTTTTATAAAACCACAGAAGTTGCTATTTAACAGAGGCATATCTTCAAGCAAACTGTCAAATTAGCCCTAAGTAATTAATCTCTGAAACCAGTAGGCTTTCAATCTCAGAGCAGCCATCTCTCAGACACGATTTACCATGTAATTACATGGGACATTACAATGTATTTATGAGGTCATTTGTTACAATGTACAGTAATTACAGAGTACTTACATAGCTATTTATGTCTCATAAAATGAAGTGAGACTAAATATTTTAATTGTGTTGGAGAAATAAGGAAAAATATTTGAGTTCCAAATGTCAGGTAAGATTATAGGTCAGATTCACATAACTCATTTTAACAGCAGGCTGCTTTCAGAACCACCAGTGTTTCGTGGCTTTCTCCTGTTTGAAATGAAGATTTCAAGCATCCTGACAAATATTCCTACCAGGGATGAGGTAAATGGAATTGTTCTCCCCAGTTTCAATCTTCAGGTAATGCCAGATGATAGACCAATAGTATGATTTACTATTTTCACTTTACACCCCAGCCATAAATGTTCAGGTGACAATAGAATTGCTGCATTAAAAATAGTGTTATATACAATGCTTTCACAAATAACATACCATGCAGCCAAACTGATAAAATACCTATCTTTGTGTTTTTCATTTCTATTACTTTGAATCAAAATGGTATTTGTTCAGATTTTCAGAACTTTCCTTAAGCACACACATCTAAACCCATTCACATTTTCTGAAAAAGAGAATATCTTCAGAAAAATTTTTGATGTAGTTTCTTCCAAAGCTTCTTCCCTTTATCCCAGTCTCTATTTGGAAATTTTTACTTAGCTTAATAGGTGAATTTTGGCAGCTGACAGAAGAGGTGTTACATCTGAAACATCACAGCATATGCATAATCAATAGATCACAGTAGTCTCAAAAATTACATGGCTAGTTTTAAAAAATAAAAATTAAAACACTTTTTGGATTGTTAATGATCATTTTTATTAATGTCCACAAAAAATCTCACACTAATTTAGTCACTTTATTAATTTATTCAATGAATATCCCTAATGCTTGCTACACTCTGGGCACAGTGCTGAAACATGCATATTCACCTCAAACTCTCACCTTGAAGAATATGATTGATTCTTTCCAGTGAAAGATTCTATAATGCTCTTGGTAAATCAGGTTTACTTAAATCTATTAAGATAAATAGACACACCATATTACAGTCCCCTTTTGTGAAAATAAATTCTAGCTTCATACAGAATTTATGCCTCTAACTTAGAATGATTAGGATTTGATGAATTATGAAACACAAATAATATTACCCAGTCTTTGCTTATTATTGCTAAGCTGTCTCCTATTCATGTGATTCAATGGTAAGAAACTGCAAAATAGTTTTTAGTTATCATAGTATAGGTAAACTTTTCCTTTCTAAACTTGAGTCTATATTGCAAATTTCAACAATTATTTTTCAAAAAGAATAAATATCAAATAGTTTTTTGTCATGCAGATATTTTTACCACCAAATTGTTATAAATATGTGAACTAATTAATGTCTGTAAAGCTGATCAGCAGGTTGACAGTGAGACCACTGCAGCCTCCTGGCAAACCAAGGATTCTATCAGTGTTTAATGACTGTTATATTCCTATATAATGGTCCTAGTATTTGCCAAATCCAGATACTCAGAACCCACACAACCATCTGCAGAATGTTGCCTGTTAACATGCAAATAAACCAATTAAAATTCACAAACTCATCCAACAGCCAGTCAGGTCAATTCTGATCTACTGTACCAATTTTATTTATACATGCAGAGAGAAAGTCTATTCTCCACTAAAGTTCAGATAATGTAATGAATGAAATAGTAGTTGAAAATATATTATCAACAACTTATTCCAACTTAAGAACAGTTAGAAGTAGTTTACTTTTGAAAAAAAGTATGGGTAACTATCAATACTTCAATCAGTATTTTAATTAGATATGCAATCATTCTGTATCTAATTGATTAACAATTAGCAGCACCTGTTGTTGGCTATAATTTTAATTACTGATTGCATTAGGGCTGATTACTTAAAATTATATCTGCTTGAACACCATTAGATTATAAAGAAAAGAATAAAACTATTCCAAAATAATTACTCTATTAAAATTGAGATTAAAACCAACCAATAAAATTTTTTAAGAGATTTTTATTTTAAGCAATGTTAATAGATTTTCCTTAAATTATCCAACATGAAAAGAAACTGCCCAATGATCATTCTAATGTAAATAACTTGCCATTTTCCTGGGAGATGAGGAAGTAACTCAGAATATGCCATAGTCCATCAGAATAATAGGTATTAGGAAAAAGATCCTAGGTGACAATATATAAAATTTCTAATCTGCTTTAATAAATATTCATGTTCTAGAAATGAAAAGGTTTGTTGATCCTTTAATCAAGGATATGTCAGACTAGTCAATAGTCATTGTCAAAAAGAGACCTTGAATTACTTTTTTATGCACAGTAAGAATCTAAATAATTGCTCCAAACATAGTCTTTCTAAAAGAGAAAATCAATTTTTAACTAATACACCTTAAAATTAGGCAATAGTGACAAAACATCCTGGTATGCAAATAACTTCATGTTTTCATGGTGGTATTGCAAGAGGGGGTTTGTAGCATATTAAGATTGCATATATGCTCAAAGAACCAAAAGCTCTTCTAAACTTAAA